>JAOPJM010518594.1:0-2500 GCA_027124095.1 Muusoctopus leioderma
CCCACCTCCAACCTTATAGGCGTACGCTTAAAGTAGGCCCATTCACACGGGCCATCTTCGCTACTTTCACCCACCTTGCAACAAATGTACTGGGGGGCAGCAATAATAATAATGATTTCTTTATTGGTCCCAAAGACCCATACATACATACAAATAAAACGTTATACAAGTGGGTTGCATAAAACTTGTGGGGTTGGACAAAGTTAAAAATCGAGAGGATGGGTAAGGATATGATACAATGAACATATTAAGAACACGGAATAAATATACGGTGATATAAAACTCGCGATAATAAAGCAAGATATAATTTAAATAAAAAGCGTGAAACACAAATTGGGTAACTCACCCACACACGGGAGAGAAACCTCCACGTGGATCAGATCAGGGCTCCCCACAACTCTGATACTCTCCCTTTACCATTTTTTTCTGGTCTTGAAGTTCACGTACTTGGTCCATCCAAAAATACTCATGAGCAATTTTGGGGTTGAGGCGACGAATAAAAGTCCCACGTCCTGCTGAGTGTTTACATAAAGTTCTTTGCACCATTGTTCAAGGTATTTTATTAATATCCTGTCTTTCGCAGGCTCCACGTAATCGGAGCCCACCTCCTCGCCAATCTGCATTGAATTTGTTCCGAGATGATCGTGTATACTCTTTACGTCTTCCATCACTTCGTCTGCTGTGCGAAGAACTGTACATTTCAATGCGACGTAGCGAGAGATGGGCTCTTCATACTTTTTTGCTTTCCTTCTCTTGGAGTATATCGTTTTGGGGGTGGGGATTCCTTTTTCTTTTCTTGTCTCCAGTAGTCTGCCACCCCTGCTCGCTTTCCATCTCCTTTTAATTGTCGCATGATGATGGGATGGCGCTGTTGGTTATGGCCGGGAGAGGGTGTCCCGTGGTTTCCTGGTTGGTTCTTGGAATCGAGGACAAGGCGATTTCTTTCGACGTTTTATGAGCTGCGCCTGGTGCTGCCCTGAGAACAGTAGCCTCCGTGGTCTTCTCTTGCTGTTGCTGTTGCTGGTTTTTTAAAACTTTTAGTTTCTCCACCTCTTCTGGACAGAAAGCTTTTAAATGACCCCTACTGCCAAAGGTGTAAAGGTGTAGCAGCTGGGTTTTCTGCCCTGAATGACCAGTGGGAAAGGCTTTCTCTCAGCACCTACTACAGGACACAACTTTGGGATCGTTTTGTGGTCTTGTATGATCATGAGAACTTGAATATCCTTAGAGGCCCAACCTGACCATATGTCGCCAAAGGTCAGCACTGACCACCTGTCCGTATTGTGCTACGAAAGTAACTACGAGCCATGGGTTAGCGTTGTCACCAATGTCTTTTACTCTGACCATCGCCTTCTTCGTCCCAAATACTATGAGATTACTCTATGGGCAGGCGTTAACGCACTAACTCAGCTTATCTCTTCACCCCGTTCCCAGTTTTAAAAACAACATATATGGTGCCATATGCCTACATCACCCGATGTAGGAGTATCGGTGAGGGCTGCCTCCAACTGTTCCCTAGATGACACAAGGAAAGCCACTACGGCTTTGGCAATGCACAGGAAGGTTACCTTCCTTCTCTCTCGCGCCTGTGTGACAGTTTCGGGTAGAAAAGCAGTTGCTTTTGTCACATAATGCTATCAAGAGATCATTCTTTCGTCTAAACGTCCCATATCCAAACTTCGTCTGTTGCGAAACGCATTTGCAAAAGCCGAGACTGGTCCTTCACTGAAATTGCTATTATTAAAAATACAGAGTTACTTTCGTTTGGCAATACTTGTGTATGCGTGTGCTGTTTTTGTTGTGGTTGTTTTTGCTTTTGCCGAAAGTATCGCTAGATCAGTTTTCAACAGTGCTATTTTTCATAGAAATATCAATGTTTTTCCCTTCCAAAATGCATGTATTTTACTGCAAAATGCTTTTGTTAGTTATCTTTTTTTGGTGTTTAAACTCCGTGGAAAAGTGTTCAGCCTCATTACTTTTGTTATGGTGAGTGTTACACAGCGCCATATAATACATATGTGTAGACAAGATAAGAAAAATAATATTTATCTAAGAACAGACCTTTATTTTGTCTGGACCCTGTATGGGCAGACTTCCAAATGTTCAAACACTACCTGTATGAAATTTATCTAAAGATTATTCTTTCATGCAGCTTAAGCTCCTTAGAATCTGAGACTTGAAAGGCGATATCAACAACACGTCTGAACAGGTCAGCAGGCAGTAATAATATTTGTTTCTTTATTAGTCACCACGCGTTTAGCTTTTAGGAACCGAGCCTACATCTGTGTGTCTTGTCAAAATTGACAGTACATATGACAAACTCGTGAGCTGTATAGTGAACCACCCACAATGTGGACCCTATACTATCCCTATCCGCTTACCCAAGAAATACTCTATCAAGATATGATATGATAACACGATGTAGTTTGTCCAATTCCACATTGGCATATTCTGGAAATCCATTCAAGACCTGTTAGACAGCTGGAACAACCTGAGCAGA
>JAOPJM010518594.1:5000-10747 GCA_027124095.1 Muusoctopus leioderma
ATCATCATCATCATCTTTATCACCATTATCATCACCATCATCACCATCATCATCATCACCACCACCACCACCATCATCATCATCATCAATAATATATTCTTTTGACAATATAATATGCAGTAATTATCCTTGCTGCTGGTTGTGTTTGGCCCCAATTAAGCCCTAATCAAACGATCTATGATTTTAAAAAAAGCATTCCAGCCTTGACCAACCCGTTTGTACATCAGGGACTTCAATGTCCAATCTGATTTTCGTTTACTTCTTTTTTTAAAAAGATGGTAGGTTGTGAATTGAAGGAAATTCGACTGCTATTTCTAGCAGGTCAAGCGACCACGTAGTGACGCCTTCGATGGCTCGTACGCAGTAGTTGTGTTCACCCACCGAATTTAGAGTAGGTGTTGGGGGGGGGGGAGCAACCAGGTCCGTCTCAGATAGAAATACGTCAGGAGTGGATTGGATTCTAGCAGAAGTGTGGAAAGAATGGCGGAGACAAACTCCTTAGATGTCGCCACTAGTTGATGCTGGAATCATGGGAGGCTGGTGATGTCCCACAGGACTGGAAACATCGTTCTTATATTCAAGAAGTGTGATAAGAATGAATGTGGGAGCTATCAAGGGAATGGTCTGTTTACTATAGTAGGAAACAACCTCGCAATAGTATATTGCTCAACGTACGTGATTTTGAAAACCACAGTAGATGTTCTACCTGGAACTCAATCTGGGTTCAGAAGGAGAAGAGGAAGTACCATGGATTTGCTGTTTTGCCTCCGACAGACCAAGAAGAAATGTGTGGAGCAATATAAGGCATTGCATGCGGTCTTCGTTGACTTCACGAAGGCATTCGACACAGTAAACCGGTCGTACTTGTGGCACATACTCAGAGGGTTCCGATGCTTGGAAAAGTTAGCTTGTATGATTAGAGTCCCTTCACACTGTCGTGAGGTCTCGGGTCACGCAGGTGAACTCCAGCTCTGCACAGTCTGATGTTGCAGTAAGAGTCAAGCAAGACTGCGTGCTTGTGTTAAAGTTATTCTCCCTTTATGAGTAAACGAGGCTCGAGAAGGCATTCCGCAACTCAAATGAAGGTGTATTCACACAGACAAGATTTAATGCTAACCTCTTCAAAGTGTGGCACTTCAAATTTAAGACCAAAACTACACCTATGATAGTGAGAGAATTGTTGTTTGTAGATGACTGAGCCCTTGCTGCACATAGTACAGAGGATATGTAGAGCTCGGTGGATGTTTTTGGCGGTGAAGCCTCAAAGGTGGGCTTGAAAATTGATATCCAGCAGATTGAAGCTCTTTGTCAGTCACGTCCTAACTCGAGCCGAATGGCACAACGTGAGCCTATCGGTATAAAATCTCAGGATATTGTAGAGACAAGCCGCTTTACCAATCCGTACAGTGCAATCAGTAACGATGGTAGGCTCAGTGACGAACTAGAACACAGGGTGTGCGAGGCCAGCTCGGCATTCGAAAGGTCGAGAGAGCGATTGTGGTACAACAAGTACGTGCAAATTATATTAAGCAAAGGTATTAGCCACCTTATTATACGCATTCGAAGTCATAGACGATGTACCACAAACAGATAAAAAAGAACTGCATGCATTCCTGATGTGATACCTGTGCCACATCATGAACCTCGTATGGAAAGACAAGTTCATGAATACTCTCCTCCTAGAGAAAGCCAAGCTCCCTAGCATGAAAGAGATATCGGTGCAACGAAACATCCACTGGCTCGGCCTTGCCAAAAGAATGGAGAGAACTCGTTTGCCAAGACAAAATACTCTCCTCACAACTGTCTAGTGTTACAAGGAATTGGGCTACACCCCAATTGAGATACAAGGATGTGATGACGTTAAATATAACATGAAGTGACTGGACGACGAAATCCACAGCTGGACCACAGTAGCTGATGACAGAAACCAGTGTAGGAAATAGAATCACTTCTGATACTTCTGTTACGATTCATGACATTTCATATAGACAGCCATCACCGACTATCGACGGACTGCTTATGACGATGATACTGATGTGGGTGATGTTGATGATGATGATGAAGATGATCAATATGGATTGTTCAACACTTCTCATTTATGGGCATTGAACCAAAGTCAAATGCTTTAACAGTCTTAGAATCATTGACAAGCACTGATACATTTGGCTGCTATTTCTATCAGGTCCAGAAACCAACTAGAGGCTCCCTCATTGGCTTGTTGTTGGCAGTAATTATCTTACCTTGGTGATATGGATTTTTGAACACTTCTCATTTATTCGCATTGAACCGAAGTCAAATACTTTAACTATCTTACAGTCATTGACAAGTATTGAGGCATCTGGCTGCTGTTTCTAGCAGATCGAGCGAGACCACGTAGTAGATTCCTCGTTGGCTTGTTGTGAGCAGTAGTTATTTTAACTTGGTGATATGGATTTTTGAGCATTTCTCATTAATTCACATTGAACCGAAGTCAAAATGATTTAACTGTCTTACAGTCGGTCAGTCAGTGACAAGTATTGTGTGTCTCTGAGACAATCTTAAGAAATAATCCGCAATACAATATTCTCCAGTTCATAGTTCAAAGAAGAAGAATACAATAATTTATTATACAATAATAAACCACAACAGTTAAATAACTTATTGCATAACCACGTTTGTATTTCTCGAGCCTTAAATACTGAGTAACAGTAGAAGCTAGATCAAATACATAATTATCTAGCTTACACATTCAATTTCGGTTATCTCAGCTTCACAGAACATATAGAGCGATTTCAATTGATAGAACGTAAGAATATCTTTCGGTAATAATATGAACGGCTGTATAGGTCAGTGAAATCTTTCAATGATATAACCCGGCTCTCCTTAGAGAAGCAACAATTCAATGCTTTACTATTTGTAGACGGTCACAAACAAGCAAAAATGTACTGCAGGTTAATCAAACAGTTTCCAGTGATGGAAGTAGGATTATACTGTGACGATATAATTTATATTTTATCACGCGTGTGTACTGTAACTGTTGGAGTCGTTCGATTATCAGATTACTACTGGAAGTTTGAACTACGGTTCGTATGTCGTTCCTGTAGTGATGTGTACAAGGTCGAGGCATTTAGCTTTCGCTGATCCAATCCACCAAATTATTAATTATTAATATGTAGCACATAAGCCTACCTCACCATTGTAAGCAGTGTGACTGCTGCATAAATGTCTACTATATCTTTACAGAGGCGAATTAGCAGAGTCATTAAAGCACTGGATAGAATGCCTTGCGGTATTCGTTCCGACTCTCTGTGCTTTGATTTCAAACCCCACCGAGGTCAACTTTGCATTTCATCATTTCGGTGTTGATAAATAAAGTACCTGGAGTCAATTATTTCCCGCCCTCTCTTTCTCTCTCTTTCACTCTCTTTCACCCTCTTTCTCTTTCTCTCTTTCTCTCTCTCTCTCTCTCTCTGGATTGTACCTGTAATTCTAAGGTCTAGGCTTGTCGCATTGTGTCACGCTGATTCGGTCTGAGAATTGCGTTAAGGATATGCATGCCTGTGGAACAGTCAGACGATTACATATTAATTTTACAAGTAAGAATTCGGTTGATCGAACAACTGAATGCTCATCGTCGAGACCGACGGAGAATCCATCACTATATCGTTGCTGTGAAGTGCTAAGCTAAAAATATTCTAAACTGTGTAGAACTTGAAGAAACACTCGCCTATAGTATTAACTTAAATCATCCATTTATTGAAACATATAAGTTAGGATTCTGGTTCTAGTTTCACATTTATGTCACATTTATGTCACACACACAGAGACACAGACACACACACACACACACACACACACACACACACAGACACACATACACATCTAGTGAATGGATCTCCGTCGGTTTTGACGATCAGTTTTCGGTTGTTCGATCAACTGGAGTACATCCTGCACATTGAATTAGCGTGTAAGTGGCGGAGCATTCCACACAGATACATCTACCCGTAACGTAATCCTCTGGCATAATCAACGTGACACAGTGTCTAACAACGCTGGACCTTTAAATTACAGGTACAGTCTATATGACAAGCTTCCGCACAGTTTCCATTTACCCAGTTTCACTCACAACGCTTGAGTTGACCCGAGGCTATGGTAAAAGAAGACACTTGGACATGATTCCACGCAGTGGGATTGAAACCGTAACCTCGTGATTGCGAAGCGAGCTTCTTAACCATTTGGCCATTACACAGGAGAAGACAGTGAAATTGCAGGTTTACTTTTTCAGCCTTGGGTAAAGATTGTTAGGCGTAAGGGCAGTGTTAGGGCAGTGTTAGGGCAGTGTTCTAAACGTGAATGGAAACCACATCGCAGAGGAGACGAGAAGGTTACTTCCACGCATTCACACAAGCTGCTAGAAGTAACACCCAGATCATTCTCAAATTATATACTACCGTCTTAAAAAAAGGAAAGATAGATTGGATAATGTAATCCTGTATGCACGCTACATCAAAATAAATACAAGATGGTCACTTGTGGCAGAAAGAGCCAGTTGGGGCGCTCTGCTCGGAGGAACTACAAAGGCAAAGAGTGAGAGAGAAAGAGAGAGCAGCGAACAAAAGCATAAACAGCAACAACAATAGCCGGAAGCAGAGGTACGCCATTTTCCCTCTTGCCCGGTCTTGGACAAATTGTTTGAGAGAGGCAAAGAGACACACTCCTTTGTGACACACAGCTGCCAGGTTTTTTTCTACGATTGGATTTGGTCCATGCCCAAAAAATTTATTTGACGAGCAACATTCGTAAAACTGCGTCCAAAGCCACCAGCATTTACGCTCGGTAAATTTTATGTGTGTTTATGAATGTTGTTGTTGTTGTTGTTTTGATGTTGTTTTATATAAACTATGGTATGGAAGTATGGAAGAACATATTCGGTCTGAATGGGGCAACAGTAGCAACAACATTCACCCTACAAGAACAGGCTGCCAATATTAGATATATTAAAGGGAATGTCCACGATAAAGAGTACAAATATCGTGCCGGTGGTGTAATTTCTGGAAACAATACACTACATTATATCAGGATGTCTTTGAGTAGCAGCTCCGACGAAATCGTTCAATCTGCTAGATATAGCAACCAAATTTCCCTCAAATTTCATACTACCAACATAATAAATTTAAAAAAAACCCAGATATAAAGAACATGTGTTCGGTAAGGTAGTGTTAGATACACTGTGTCTGAATATAAGACAGGACTGTCATATCTAGAAACCCGTTTGATCGTAGTTCTGCTTCACCAGTGCTGACATGGAGCTGAACTACATACACACAATCATAAAGAGCCATATAAATACACAGACACACACACACGCATACGCGCGCGCACAGACATACAAACATATACACATATACACAAATACATACATACACACGCGCACACACATACATGCACATAATGACATATGTGCACACACACACACACACACACACACATTTCAATTGACGAATAAATATATATAAATTATATAAATTATATAAATATATATAAATATATATAAATTATATAAATAAATATATATAAATTATATAAATAAATATATATAAATTCACGAATATATATATACATGCATATATACATTACATACATGTATATATATATGCATATATATGTGTGTGTATGTGTGTGTGTGCGTGTGTGCGCGCGTGTGTGTGTGTGTATATAAATATAATGCAAAGTAAAAATAACAGTCGAATAATTAAAAAAAAATATCA
>JAOPJM010518612.1:0-10747 GCA_027124095.1 Muusoctopus leioderma
CATACATACATACATACATACATACATACATACATACATACATACATACATACATACATACATACATACATACAAACGAATTAATGTAGGTACGTACTACTAAACATCTACCTAATGCATACATACGATGACGTATCTTCAAATATTTCTAAAATGCGCCTCATTGCAGGTGGTAATAATAGACAGAGCTAGCTGTAATGATTTTTCTGTATATTCTATATAACATAACACAGGGCCTAGAAAATGCAGCTAAATCTCCATCACCTTCTAACTTTGTGATAAAATGAAAGGGCACAAGGCCGCATATGATAATATTGATCTTGTTACACAATATTTGAAAAGAAAATTATAGGAATGCCTTTGATCACACATGGCATGCCTTTGATCGTAAGTTGACATGGGCCTAAACAGCCACAATAACAATATTAGAAACAACCACAACATCGGTGGGAAAAACTAAAATCCGTTGTTTTACGAACGTTTCCCTCTTGAGGTATTTGTTCTACACCGATTTATACACTCTCTTGTGATACTCTCCCCGTCAGAAATGCAGTGAAACCTGAGGCGGGCCCGCTAGGAAACTGTAACCAATGTTGAGAATTGAAAAAGGTGTATTGTGAAACAGACAATCATTTCACCCTTGTTGTGTTAACCCTGGCGCATAAAAAGGAGGAAAAGGTTAATAGTGGAACAGGAATTCTCTAAATGTTTAGAACTATATTTAGGAGTAGTTATTGTTGTTGAGTTTTTTTTCTTTTGTCCTTGTTTAGCTTCATTTCAGGCCTGATGAGCTGATCTAAGAGGGAAGCTGTTCCAACCGCGCCTGTCTCGTGTTTTCTATCAGTCATATTGTACCCAAGACTACATAAGCAAAAACAAATTCATAATAGAACTGATCGAACTGAAACACAACGGTGATTGCCTTTCTTAATGTTGAAAGTATAGCACGGCGAACTGGCAGAATCGTTAGAGCGTCGGATAGAATGCTTTGCAGCATTTGTGCCAGCTTTCTGCGCTCTGAGTTCAAACCCCACCAAGGTAGAATTCCCCTTTCATCATTTTGTGATCGATAAATAAAGTACCAGGACCGTACTTGGGTCGATTTCTCTCTCTCTCACTCTCTCACATTTTTCTATCTCTGTCTGGGAGAAATGAACTGTGCTCAGACGTGGAGTGGGATGGGCTTCACCAGTTTCTAAAATGCCACGACAGCGCCCATACAACTGCACCAGGAGTTCAGGGCCCAAGGAAGGAATGCTGGAAGTATTGTTGTTCATCAAGAAATGTTAGCTTGTTGTCAGACATGTTTATCTTTCACAAAGATGTCATAATTACCTAAGAAACATAAACTGCCACGAGCTGTCTGATAAATTACCGCTGCTTTCCAGGAACCCTCTGCGCACTCGTTCGTGTTGCTTGATGTAGCAGCCAAATCTTTCTCAAATTACACCATCCTGTCTTATAAAAAGAAAGACACAATAGATAATGTGGTACTAGATTACACTACGTCTGACAACAAGACGGAATGGGGGAGGCTGGAAAACCTGTAATCATGGATCGGCTCACTCCGGTATGACTTAGTGTTGAACATCAACAACAGCAAAAGTAATATCATTACACTCCTTCGTTTAGATTGGACACATTTCTGGAAATTTTGGTTGAGAAAAAGAAAGGCTTTCTTGTGATTCCACACTGTGTATTTACATAAATATTTCCCGTCGGATGTCCTACTCTAGACTTGATGACATCACAAACATTCCTTTATTGCGTGAGAGCAGAGATTACTTACATAACCGTTGAAGAGTATCAAGACCATCAGCTACACTTCGGAAAGTGTTAAGATAGTTGCAAGAATATTGCATTAGTTAGTATGATTTTTTTTTTCGCCGTAGAGACACAAAGTTGATTTGTTTATTTTATGGTTCAAAATTCATATGGAGATTTCGACAATTTTGGCTACGAATCGTACATATAAACGTATAACATTTTAGTATACCAAAGTATATTTGTAGGTTTGAAACACACACACAAACACACGAACAGACAAACACACAGGCAGACACACACAAACACACAACAGGCACACACACACACATACGTACATTCATACTCTGGAAGAGTTTCGAAAGGTAACATCTAATTTACATATTTGTGAGACTGTGAAACATACGCACACATGCAACTTCCACACAAATATAAATATGTGTGTGAGAGCGTCTATGTGTGTGCGTGTGTATGTGTGTGTATGCTTCAATATAAATATATATATATATATATATATATATATATATATATAGAGAGAGAGAGAGAGAGAGAGAGAGAGAGAGAGAGAGAGAGAGAGATTGGTTACGGGAGTCTGTATATATGTAGGTTTGATAGATAGATAGATAGATAGATAGATAGATAGATAGATAGATAGATAGATAAATAGATAGATAGATAGATAGATTGATGGATGGATGGATGGATGGATGGATGGATGGATGGATAGATACATAGATAGATGGATGGATGGATGGATGGATGGATGGATAGATAAATAGATAGATGGTTGGATGGATGGATGGATGGATGGATGGATAGATGGATGGATAGATGGATGGATGGATAGATGGATAGATAGATAGATGGATGGATGGATGGATGGATATATAGATAGATAGCTAGCTAGATAGATAGATAGATTGATAGATAGATAGATAGATAGATAGAGAAAGACACAGAAATAGATGAATAGAACAATAGACAGAGAGAGGTGAGATGAAAAGTGAATAACAACAAATATTAAAATCGATACAGCAATGAATGTTACATAACTTTAATAATCATTATTAGAATTTTCACATTTGTAAAAATCTGTTAATGGGTTTCTAGAATAAATATGAATTCAGAAATTGTGATATGACGTAATAAGCTATTTTTTAATGCTGATTAAATGTTATCTAATTTAGTGTTATTAATATTTTACACAAACCTTTTCATTTTGTGATGCTTCTTGTTGATGATATTTTATTATTAAGGATTAGGATTATTTATTTCATTATCATATAGTTCCGCGTTATACGGAGCTTTACTGTTAGTAAATGTTGTTCAGGCTTTTTCTCCAGGGCATTAGCAACTGATTCTCGAACTGGGAATAGGATCCTGAGAATAGCTTGGGTACACTAGGTTAGTGAAAAACAGCACCTCACAACGTTTCTCTTGTTGGCCTGAAAGTGAACGATTTCAGAATCACTATCTCCAACTATAGGAAATATTCGTTCAGTGTATTCTTAACTCTTAATGTCCTGTAAGACACGGTTCCACACGATACAACATCATCAAATTTACAAGAATAATTGAACTATATATATGGTGAAGGTGAACTATTTTTGTGTGAAAACACCTCAAGAACCTGTTTTTGTTACCTGTAAATTTCATAATAATTAAGCTGCAAAAAGCCCATTACTAGACATTTTCTGCTCAATCATTACAGGACTTTTAACATCCTGTTGAGAATTTTCTGAGTTAATTTGATTACAGGGCGGTGAATAGGGAGTTGTTAGAACGTCGGACAAACTGCCTTGCAGTATTTGTCCTGGCTCTTTACGTTCTGAGTTCAAATCCTGCCGAGATCAACTTTGCCTTTTTTATCCTTCCAGGGTCGATAAACAAAAATACCAGTCAAGTACCGGGGGTCGATTTAATCGACTTACCTTACCCAACCACCAAAATTTCTGGCCTTGTGCCAGTATTAGAAACCATTAATTAATTTGATTACAACAGAAACAAAAGATAATTGATGTGGATGATCAATAAGAAAACTTAATATTTCAGTGTAAAAAATGGGGGAACAGTGAGTAGAGGGGGGGGGGGTAATCATTTGGGGTCTTCCATGGGTCAATTATGGGTTCATTACATTTCCAAGGGTGAGAATGACAAAGTAATGTCTGTGAAACTCAGGCGGAATAAATACCACAAGGTATTATTGTTTGAATGCACGGTTTATTGTTCTTCTCGCTAATGTTTATATATCTTTCACCGATTTACATCAAAGAAAGACACACACACACACACATGTACATTCACACACACACACACACATATATATATATGTACATTCACACACACCAAAAAACAGAAATAAAAAAAAAGTAATATTTTCAGCACATTGGTACTCATTCTAACAAAGAATTCTGTTCAAACTGTCATTGTCGTCATAAACATCATCACTGTCGTCATCATCATCACCATCATCACCACCATCTATTAACTGTCCCCCCCCCCCTCCTTACCATTCTTGTACCAATTTGAAATCAAACAAAAAAAATAAAGATTATGAACCAATTTTTTTAGGGAATCAAAAATACTCTTGGCACAAACAAGACTGTAGATCTTTACAAGTTTATTTGATTCTGGTTACTCAATGAAAGCATTTTACTTAATTTAAACCATTAAAGTCTTTGAGAAAGGCATGAATCTCTAAACATGCCACTTCACTTTTATAAATCAGTGGTTTAGAGCTAAATTGCAAAATTATATACCATAAAGTGTGGGGGGGGGGGGAAGTTATGTAAGAGATTTTTTTTGAAAATTCTCGTATTCTCAGTCAATTATTAACGTGTGAGTTCAAATCCTGCCAAGGTCAACTTTGCCTTTCATCCTTCCGGGGGTAGATAAATAAAGTACCAGTCTAGGGTGGGGGTGGACTGGCGGAATTATCAGAGCGTGAGACGAGATGCTTTGGGGGGATTTGTTCCAGCTCTCTGCATTCTGAGTTCGAATCCCACCGTGGGCCCACTTGGATGGTAGACTTAGTCTGTTGTCCAGTTTAACACCTCCACCTGGCTACCCTTGGGTGGCTTTAGCAGAGTCCACTCTGCTCCAAGTATTTGGGCCTGGTCTCTGGTTTGAGGATACTTCCCTCACAACAGTTTCAGAGGCCCTGAAAAAAAGGGGGATAGGCACTGCCCCCCCCCCCCCCTTACCTCCTGACTAAGCAATAAAAAAGACTTAGACAATGTACACAGTGCTACATGCCCAAGGACACAATCTTATATAAATATAGGACTTTAAACCTCATGAAAAAAGAATGCGTTACATTTATATTCATTCACACACACCCAGTCCATGTTGGATAGCGCTACACATTCAGAATAAATTGTCAAAGCAAGATTTTTACAGCTAGATATTCTTCTTAGACAACCACAATATAAAAATGCTACTGATTTTCAACAAGATAACTTGAGACAAGTAGATTAACCCTTTCACAACCACATTACTAATGAAATATAATGCCTATGTGTTTCAATTAATTTTTAAAATAATGAAGAATTTAGTCATGAGTGACTTTGTCATTATTAAATTGGTTTTTGGAACATAAAAATGTTCTTCCATAAAATTATGACGGAAGGTTTTAATTTATATATGGACACTTTAACAAAGGTATATTTGCATTGCAGAAGAGGTGGTCTCAAGTGGATTGGTATCAAAAAAATTAAGAAGTTTTACAAAAGAGTAGAATGTAATGCTTAAAACATAGTTTGATACCATATGCTATAAAGCAATAATTAGCTGGGTTTTACTTCCAAGTTAATGGGTTAATTATAAAGCCTATTGTATCAGACAGATAAGTTTGTGCTGGTTTCATCAACCTGCACGAGTAAGAACAGAGAACCAAAGAAGAGCTCAGCTTTTAGGTGGGTGTTTAACCCCAAGTCTGCCCTTGAGCCAACTTATGATCAAAAGCTCAATCAAAGCTGACCTGAAGCTAAGCAAGAACAAAAACCAAAGTAAGATTGTTCCTCGTAATTAACTCCAACACAACAACTTCCATTTCACCTACCCAACAGGAGAATGAGAATTATATTGATTAGTTTTTCTCATGTTGATGATAGGTATAACCAGTGTAGTCAACAGCACCTATGTCACAAATGATAATGGAGAACTTGTTAAAATGTAAATTGTTCTCTATATTTGCTTAGGCATTCGTTGTATTCATTTGGACCATGCGTGAAAGATTTATCTACAAAATCATTTCTACAGTCTTTCAAATGTTTCTGTAGTACATATCTGGTTCCTTCTACCATTATACACAGAGACAACGGAACTCAGATCCTGGGATCAACTTCATATCTCAGCAAAGCTTTTAAGTGCACATTCAATTTAACATGACACGATACCAGCTCGGCCAGGTGGGTTAGGGGTGTCTATGAGAGAGAAATTCAAACCATAAAGAGAGATCTCTCTACAAAACCATCAGTTAAAAGCAACTGACTTACTATGAACTTTTGACATTGTTACCAGAAATTAAGAACTCAATAATAAACCAATTACTTACATGTTCAGTGACATTCAGGACATTTTTTGTGAAACAATTTTGTGCTGTTGGTTATTTTCATATACACAACTCAAATCAACACAAATAAATACAATGTCGGACATAGTTCAAAATTCACAATAAGTTGTTTGAACAATATAGATCTCTATGTGGTATTAATCATAATCTATTGAGCCTTCGTGAAACTAGCAACGACGTATTTTAAGGTCATTGGGAAAATAAAATTTTTGTAAGTGACATTGTACTTGTGGGCACTCAGAAGAAACCTCAAGTGCACTGAGCCATGGATCACATCACTGATATATGGAGATGACAGCAAGGTATTAAGTGTTATATTAAAGACAGGTACCAAGGAATCTGGCCATTACCCAATCAATCATCTTTATCCATTAGAAATACAAGCCACACAAATAAATCCATCTATCGACATTGATTTTGCTGTGAAGAAATGCACGGAGATTATGTACAAGAGCAATGTAGTATTTCACAATGTCAATACCAATGGAATAGGTTTTCTCCTAAGCGATTTACACGTGACAACGACTATTTAGATAAATATGACAAAAAGATTTTACCCCACCAGACCTGAATGAGGGAGACCACCAACCCATCACCTCAGTAGTCTCTGGTGCCTTAAAAAGAGAAGCTTTGGACAGGTGGGGGGGGGGGCTCATTAGTCTTGGCCAACAGTTCACCTAAGAGAAGGAAAATTGACTTTAAACCTCTGTTGCCTTGTAGCTATACGCACTGATGAGAGAGGCAGAGTGAGTCAACCCTGAGGAAAAAGAAAAACTCCGGGTCCAGAGTCCCTAAGGCGGTGAATGGTGAGGGACTTCACCAATCCAATGTCGGGCAACTCCTGCAGTCAACGAGGCCACTCTTCACAAGGATTCTCATGCCAGTAGACCGTGACCCCCGACACAGAGGGTGGGACTGTCCCTCAGCTCAGACTTATCCACCGTAATATATTCCCACACAGGGTGTGTGTTGGGCACCCGTGTCCTTCTCTCTTCCTTCCTCCCAAAGTCCTGCAGAGAAGGACGAGTAGTGGACCAATAAGTGGAGGTGACCACCGAGTTGCAACTACAAACCTGCACGGAGGTGGCCCCTAGGACCAGTAGTCATTCTTCTCCGGACACAGGAGGAGTCCAGCAGCATCCAGGGTGACTGGGCAGCCCTTTTTAGGACAGTACTGCCCACCCTTTAATTTGAGAGAGGCCTAGAAAAGGTGACTTAGACATCGCCCGCCCTACTTCATCTGGCCAGATAGCGGCAGCTGGGGGGTCACTCAATGAAGTGGTTGAAATCAAAGGAAGAAGAAAAAGAAACTCCTTTGAAGAGCATGGAACGTCCATATATTAATGGACGAGGACAACACAGCAAGACCCGGCCAAAGGAGAACAGCCCTCATAGGTAAAAAACTTGCACACTGCAACATAGACAGTGCTGTCCTGAGTGAAACCAGGCTTGCAGACGAGGGATACCTCACAGAACTTGCCAGAGACTACGACGAATTCTGGCGAGGGAAGGTGCACAGGACTCATGGAGTGGGCTTTGCCATAAAGAACAGCCTGATGAAGCATCGAGACGGAGGAGAGAGAGAGCATTTCAACCAGCTCCTGAACCTCCACACCACTGTTGATCAATCAACTCTTAATCAGAATCCCCAGAAACCCAAACTTGAGCACCTCAATGACCCGCCGCCATCCCTGGTCAAGGTCAGCATGGCGACCAAGCAGATGAACTGTGGCAAGGGATGCTCTTACAGCAGAACTGTACAAGGTCCTGGACCAGGAGTCACTTGGGTCATTCCACGATGGCCTGGGTCAGCTTTTGGGAAGATGAAGAAATGCCAACCACCCCGTAGGATGCTGCAAGAAGCGCCCTCTACAAGAACGAAGGCTCTCGAACAGAGACTGCGGTGACTGACTGTTGAGTACTGAGGCCATGGTGGAAGTGTTGCCGACATCTAAAACTGATGTCAATGTGAAGAATAAGTATGATAGTGTGTCCAACATCCAGAGGTGTTCTGTCATACGGGGGGGGGGGGGGGGGGGGGGGGGGGGGGGGGGGGGGGGGGGGGAGATTTAGATAGAAGTCAAAACCTGAATGTCAGTGTGGTGAAGATTGTCTTGCTGGGAGACCTCAATGGCTGAGTTGGCCGAGACCATGACCAGTGGAGCGGACACAATGCTTAGCGGACACGGTGTTAGGAAGATGAAGAGCAACGGCTAAGGGAAGTAACTCATAGTGTTGGTTGTCATGGTAGTGGCGGTGGTAGCAGCAACATTAGTGATGATAATGGTAAATAGAGAGAGTGTGTGTGTGTTGTGTAAAATATAGAGATGGAGAGAGAGAGAGAGAGTAAAAGATAGAGAGAGGGTGTGAGTGAGAAAGGGAGAGAGAGATGTGGGAATAGTGGAATCAATGATGTAACATTCACCAGAGAGAGAGAGTAGGAAAAAGAGAGAGAGAGAGAGTAGGAAAAAGAAAGAGACAGAGAGAGAGTAGGAAAAAGAAAAAGAGAGAGAGAGAGAGAGAGAAAGAAAAAGAAAAAGAGAGAAATAGAGAAAATCAGAGAAAAAAAAGAGAATATAAAAAATAAGATGAAAATGGTAAATGTTGGTGGTGTTGACGCTTATTTGTAGATTTGGTTACTGGTGGTGGTTGTTTGTTAGTAGTCATAGTAGTAGTGGTGGTGACGACGGCATTGTTCTTCCCTTCATGTGATTTTTACTACTCATTTCCTTTATGGTGGTTTTATAGTGATGATGGACAAGTCATGTATCTTGACTTTCCACAAATCTAACTAGCAAACAATAACAATAATATATATATATATATATATATATATATATAAATACACACACACACTGATATATATATATATATACATATATGTACATATATATATATCTATATGTGTATATATAGAGAGAGAGAAAGAGATAGATACATAAGGGAGATAAATCTAATAACAGCAGAGCCCTCTCCCTTTGTGAGACAGGGCAGACAAACAGAATGAGGGAATAGAAACATTGGAGATTATATTATAATATATATATATATATATATATATATATACACACACACACACACACACAACAGGTTTCTGCACACCAAATTTCACTCACAAGACTATATAATAGAAGACACTTGCCAAAGTTGGCCCAAGGTGTCATGCAGTGGGATTGAACCCAAAACCACACGTTTTCAAAGTGAACTTCTGCACCTATATGTGTCCTATTTTAACAAATAATTAAATAACTAATTACATAAATTACCTAAATAAATAAAACCATTTATTTTTATACTAAATTAGCAAAGAAAGCAACAGGAATGAAGCATGTGTTGAGCGCCAATACATAATGTGTCTAGCCATAGACAGGTCTTCTGCGCTGAATCAGCAAATATTTCATTTGCTGAAAACATATAAGACTATCCAATTAATGCATCGCTCACACCTGCCTCCCCCCTCTCATGCATCACTCACCTTCTATTTCACACTCTCAGCAACACTCGTCCATGTCTATCTCACTCTCAGGTCACGGTTGCCCCCCTCCAAGGGGCAGACACTCTGTAGAGTGGAGAGGACTCTTTAGCCAAGGTATCCTCTCTAGTGTTGGTGCCACAATAAAATGAACCCAGTCCACTCTGTAAAGTGGTCGACAATAGAATAGAGAAAACGTAGGGTAGAGAGGGCTCTTCTTTAGTTGTGCCATGGGCATGACGTCTCTAGTGTTGGTGTCACAATAAAATGCACTCAGTACACTGTAAAGTGGTCGACAATAGGAAGGGCATCCAGCCGTAGAAACCAAGACAAATGAAACATACGAGCGAGACGTGGGCTGCTGAGCCGTCAAGGAGAGTGGTGACTCCAGTCAGGAATCGACGTGAGCTGAAATCACCAGTCCAACCCATGCCAGCATGGAAAACGGACGTAAAACGAAGATGATGATGATGATATAAGAGAGCTGGAGCTTTCTTTTGCCTCAGTGACGTACAAGTACCTGTTTCTGATGAGGAACAAAAACTCCAAAACACCGATGTTAAACAGTCCATGAGGCTAATTGCGGTATTGTCCACAAAAAAAAATCACACACTGGATTTTATCCACGGAGAAAAATCTCACAGCGAGATCGTTTATATGCTAATGTTTACATAGACATATTGTACATACTCTTTTACTCTTTTCAGTCATTGGACTGCGATCAGATCGACCCCAGTACTTTTGAATCCAGTACTGATCGGTCTCTAAGCCGAACCGCTAATTTACGGGACATAAACAAACACTAATACACAGACAGACAGACACACACACACATATACACATACATATATATATATATACACGACGGGCTTCTTCAGTTTCCGTCTACCAAATCCACTCACAAGGCATTGGTCGGCCCGAGGCTATAGTAGAAGACA
>JAOPJM010518618.1:0-10746 GCA_027124095.1 Muusoctopus leioderma
CAGTCAAGTACTGGGGTCGATTTAATTGACTTACCCCTCCCCTAAAATTTCTGGCCTTGTGCCAATATTAGAAAGAAATTATCATTTATTGTACTTTCACCGCACCACCGAGCGCATCTTTGGGTATGTGCAGTCTTTGACCAGTGCATAGTAGTGCTATGTTCCGTATGTTGTGCATATTGGCTAGTCTTGGGATTTGTGTTGCATATATTTTATTTATTCTGCTTCATTACATGCTTTTGGTTGTTCCTGGTAGGAAGGCTTTGATTCCGTACCACAATCAAGAATTCTTCGATAGCGATCCTGCGATTCTTATTCAGTGATGCGATTTCTTTTTGTTCCACCCAGTTCAATTTTTGCAGGTATAGGCCACGCGGAAGCTTTTCTTGCCATCGTTTTAGCATGGCATTCTATAGTCCCATTGTTAGTTTAGTGTTTAGCTTTCACAATTTCTGTTGTTGTTTCTCTTTTTTCCTTATAGCTTTCTGTTTTGCTCGTGACTTGTTTCTATTTGAATTAGTTTTCCATTATTCTTTACTAGATATCTTTGTAGACCTATAGTGGATATTCGTTTTAGTTTTCTAGTTGCACAAGGCTTTTATCTCCCTGTATTTCTGGTAAATATAATTTTCTATGTCAGATTTTTTATTTTTTTTTAAAGCAGTCATTATTTGTCTTGTTTTTCTATCTAGTCTTGCTAGTTTATTTAGCGTTCAGTCAAGTATATTAGAACTATAACTTATTACTGAGACAGCTAGGGCATTAATGCATACTACCTTATTTTGTTTTGCATTTACCTGTTTTAAGTATTAATCTAATATGTTTACAATATTTCTTCTTAATCTTTTCTTTCATTTGTGTGTTTTACTCCATCTATTTTATTGATTCCTAAGAATTTGTAAGTGTGTATTTGGTCTAATTCTCTTATCTCTGTATCTTTATCTAACGTGATATTGGTGTTCTAAATTAATTTACCCCTATCCAAGGTGTCAATGGCGCATTTATCTAACCCGAATCTCATATCAATTCCTCTAGTAAATCAGTATACTGTCTGTAGCAGTGTTTTAAGTTGTTTATACCCTGCAGTGTAAAACTTAGAGCCGTCCATATACACAAAAAAGGTTAATTGTCCTCTTATAGCATCTGTATCCGAGTCTAGTCTGGTTTAACATGTTGGCTAAAGACGTTAGCACTAAACAGAAAAGAAGTGGAGAGAGGGAGTCCTCTTGGGATATGCTAAAAGAGAGAGGGAGTCATCTTGGGATATGCTAAAAGAGAGAGGGCTAGTTTTTTATAATTCCCTCGTTTGTCTGTATCTGCAGAATTCTTTGCCATTTACTCATGACGTATTTAATGTATTTGCTTATTATTGGTGCTACCTTACTCATGGCTAATGTTTCTAGGATCCACGTGTGGGGAATACTGTCAAAAGTGTTTGACAGTCAATACATGTCATGCCTAGATCCTTCTTTCTTCTTCTACAGTTTTCGGTTATTGGATTGTTGATCAGTAATTGGTCTTTACAGCCATATCGGCCTTTGCAGTATCCTTTCTCCTCTTATGGGAACAGGCTGCGTTTTTCAAGATGTTTGTTTATCTTCTGCAATATTATTGCAGTTAAGGCACTGTAAGCTGTAGAAAGGCAGGCTATGGGTTTGTAAGTTTTAGGGCTTGTTGTTTCTTCTTGGTGATTAAGATGGTTTTCCTTTCGGTGAGACAGTAGCTTATTAGATATTTCTGCTAGCAACTTTTATATCCCTGAACTAGATGTTTGTGATCTTATCATATTCTGGTGTATTTCAGTTTGTTTTTTGTAGCGTTTGTGCTAATTCTTGTGTTGATACGGACTTCCATGATTTTTCAGGTGTTGTGTTTGTTGTTTTGAATAATCTCGTCCGTGCTGATTCCTTCGCTGCCCATACTCCTCCCAAGAATACTTCTACTTCTCTTGCTGGTGGTGCTGCATTGACTTTTATTTTATATTTTTATTTAGTTCTTGATAAAATCACTTTGGGTTGGAATCGAACTGTTTGTTTTGTACAAAGAATCGTTGTCGGTTTTCATTCCGACTGATTCTTTGCTATTTAGCGAAGCTCTCTTGTTTCAGATGTTCTTTGATGTCAGATACTTCGTCTTTTATTATATTATATGTCTGCAATATTTGTCTCTCCTTCCATTTTCACAGGTGTGTCATTTTGTTATTGATTTCACTAAAGATTGAGAGATCTTTTTATTTTATTTTGTATCTATTACTGTGTGTTTGTTATCCATGTTGTTTACTTGGGTTTTGATCTTCCTATATGAGTAGATCTGAGGAAGTACCCACTTTCCTTTGTAACAGCAGTGGCTGCTTCATATATTATTTCGTTTAACCTGATGATATTGATGTTCGTCCTCCGTATACATTAAAACTGAGGTAGCCAGCTTTACATTTTTTTTATTGTTGTTGCTATTTTATCTTTCTGTTTTATCATTGGGGGATAATATCATTGGCCAACAGGAAGATCTTCTATTGTTTTGAATTCATAATTATTCCACCATTATATTATCAACTTCATGAGTCCCACCTTTAGAATTTCTTATACTTAAATCTTCTTCATATTCCCTTTTATTTATATTTTTGTATGCGTTGTTCTGACTTGGTTTTTGTTGTTCAGTATTCTGTAAGTGTTCTAGGGTTCGGCTTTGTTGTGTGTTGCACGTGATAGATCAATCTTCGTGATTAATGCTCTCAATTTTTTCTATTTTTGTTATTTATTTTGTGTTTGTTATTTGTATATATTCTTTCTTGTTCTATTTCGATTTCTGATATTTTTTGGCTTTGAGAATGTATTTTGTTTAGTTAGTTAATCTGTTGGTCTCCAACGTTGCGTTTAGATCCGGGTTATTTTCCCTCCAAATTTTATACGAGTGTCTTGTCATAGATTCTTTTTTGTGTAGAGTGTCGCTGTAAAATACGCATATAGAAGGGAAACATAATCATATCCTGTCCATTTATGCTTCTTCTGTTTTATTTGCGTGACTTGAGGAGTAAAGTTCAGCACTTTAGATTGTCATTATTATCGAGGAGTACCGGTTTATTCGTTTATAGTGATGTCGAGTTTTGCACTCAACATTTTCCGTGCCTTTTAAGCATAAGATTGAAAGCATACATTCCTTTATTAACGTTGGACTGAATGATCCTGTTCTTTTTTTATAATGTTTGTCATTTTGTGCGTGTGGTTGTGGTGGTGATGGTGGGCACCGAATCGTTCTGCTGTTGATACAAACCGTGCTGCGATAGTTTGTTTACACGTGGTATCAGATCACCGAAAACTATGAACATCTGCAATACATTATACGAGATAAAGATCAATAAATTTTACAAGCGTTACTTACACAGTTATCCTTCGACATTTCCTTTTATTTTTTCGATTAGATTCGTTGTTTTTTAATTGTTGGTATTGGATATTTTTCGGAGCAGTCAAGTAGGGTTCTTTCAGGTTAAACATCTTCAGTTAAACAAGTTAAATATCTTCAGTGTTCTCCGTCAAATATCTCACTAACAATAAAAAAAAGGTAACACACGTGAACTCCACGCTAGTCCTTTGCTGGGGAGTTTTATTTCAAAATATGTTTGCTTTTGTCGGCTTCGGCCGTTCAAAATTGTTATTATTGTTTTCCGGAAGTAACTAGGAAATCACCGAAGAAGTCACCCTCCTTTTTTGACTGCGTTTAAAAAATCCTCTTTAAATATGTTTGAAAAATATCCTTAGAATGACCAGTATAACTTCCAAGAAGTGAGAAACGCACATAGGAGGTAATCTGTCAGTCATACCTCCTACCACGTTTACTAACAGACACAACAGTTCACTTGAAAGGCCTACAGGCCAGCCCTACTCTTTCTAAAAAGGAAGTAAATTGTAGAATGCTCATCCACTGTCGTCGTCATCATACCCACGAATAATAGTATCTTCACCACCCATTAACAAGGAATGTGATAGTAGAGGTGCAGGCGGCAATCCCTGTGAGACACACCAAGCTAGCGAAGAAAGCAACACCACCACCACCACCACCACCACCACCACCACCAACACGTCAGAGTCGCTCAAATGTGAAGGTGATGTTGATCATCTTTTCTATAGGAAGAGTGTCGTTCATCATGTGTTTGTTCCACCAGACGATCAATAACGAGTTTTACTTGTATGTCCTGAGACATTTGGGAGTAGCAGTGCGTAGGAAGAGGCCTGAGGTATGGACAAACAAAATGTGGATGCTGCTCAAGCGTAACTTCTTATCTGTGACTTTTTGGCAAAGCACGAGACGACTCACGTGCTCCAGTTGCATTACTTTCCAGATTTGGCGCTTCTGGACTTGTTTTTGATCCCAAAGTTAAAATCTATCCTGAAAGGTCACCGATTTTAGACAATAGAAGAGATCGAAAACTTCGCTCCAAGAACTGCGCGCTACCCCTGAATACGCGTTCCAAAACTGGAGAAAACGTTGGGGGCGGTGTATCAACAGTGAAAGGGAAGTATTTTGAAGAAGACAGATCTGATTAAATTGCAAGTAAATCAATAAGTTTGATTTTTAAAAAGTTCCGTTTCATTTTGGATAGGCGTCGTATTCTTTTTCTGTTATCTTACTACATTTACGCACTAATGATTGATACTGCCGTTTAATTTGTCACAAATCTGATACTATCGTACTGATTTTCTGTCAATTTTTCCATTAACGAAGTCTGTTCTAATTGTTTGCCTTTGTCCAACCATATTCAACGTTTCTGTTTTCCTCTTTAGTTCTCAATTTTGCATCAATACCATTGTTATTATTTTGCTACGTTTTCTGTTCGCCTTATAAACTGGCCACGCAACACTTATATTTCCAGTTTTTCATCTTTCCTGCCGTTTTCTTTTGTTTGTAATTCGTTACCGTTTCTCTGCATTCTCCATTGATTTTTTCTGGCTGCACTTACACACTTGTCTTCAGCATTCCTAACATAGGTTTGTAGTCCTATAAAGACCACCAAGTATAATGACGTCTGTTACATTGAGTAGTCCTTTCTTTCCCTTCCGTTTTGGTATATACAACCTACGAACACTGCTTCGTAGATATAACCTATTGTGTATTGTTAATATAATTCTGGTGTATCTAACAATATCATCAAGTTAATTGAAGAAAGGCTGCATAATTTATCAATGCTGGTATTACTCGAACGATTGTCTCTTTAATGGTATTCCTTCCATTCAATTTTGTTTTTGAGATCTTTTCTGGCCCTCACATCCAACTCTATATTTAATTCCAGTTCAGTTTCATCTCATCATTCCATATGAGCCAATGGGGGAGCCACTGTGTGGTTACTCGATCTGTTTTAAATAGCACCCAACTCTCTCTCTCTCTCTCTAATCACATCCTATCGTCTAATAAAAGGAAATGATACGTTATCTAATGGGGTGTGGGATAATGAAGCTCCTTGAAACATATTTTTAAATTTGTTTTTAATCTGTGAATTGTTAGTCACTAGAGTGCAGGAAAGAATTCCTTGCGGTATTTGTTCCGACTCTCTACGCTCTGAGTTCAAATACCGACGTGGTCAACCTTGAATAAAGTACCAGCAGAGTGGTGAATTGGTGGAATTGTTAGAGCGTTGGACGGTATCTGTTCCAGCTCTTTGCGTTCTGAGTTCAAATTCTGCTCCTTATTACTGGTCTTCTCGTAGCGGGAAATGGGTCGTTCTGGACCCGGCTAACGGTGATAGGCCTCCATTAGCAGACAGTGTGGAGCGTTGATTGGAGCAGCATCTCGGTCACATCAATAACGTCAGTAAACTCTGCACAAAGCATATTGACCATGCCACCTTTGACCACATGTCAACTCCACTCAGCAAGTTCTCATCCTCATGCAGTTTTGTACTTCAACATGGATACCAAATATTTTCATGAACTGTAGATTTCAGGAATTGGGATTCATGGCATATGATTTCCGCTACTCGATCTATCCCATTACTAGGTTCCTCTTCAACCCTTCAATCATTATTTTGTCAGTAGGTCAAGGGTTGTCTATGATATCTGTCGGTATTGTTTCTTTTTATCAGGAAGTTGGTGTTTCGTTTTCATGAAGAAGTGTATATATCTCATTAGCTATAAGCCCTGTCACTAAATTCCTTTTTATTTTATCTTTTCATATAATGATAGATCTTTTTTATTATTATTATTATTGCAAAGCAAAAAGAAAATGTTTATTTGTTAAAACATACACATCAAATAAAAAGTAGTGTTTATATATCAGCATAAAAAATATTTAATAAATTACGTTTTCAAAGATACAACATGCAAATAACGTATTATCCAAACGGATATTACTTCTGAGGTAATCTAGTATATATGTTTACAAGCAAAGGAAAGAAAAAATATTTCAAAAAGACACGACTAAGCTGAATCCTGATGAAACTTCAACAATAAATTATTGCTATATCACGTTTGGGAAACGTAACGCGTATAGCCAGAAGCCGTTTGAATATTATTGTAATATCTTTTCATAAAGAAAGGTGTCAAAGGAATAACATGGTGTAAAAAATATATTATGAAAAAAAAAGAACATTTATGATATTACGTGTACTTACGCTAAAATGCTGACGAGATATTGAAATATTCCAATCGAAACGTTAAATAACACTGGTCAACAAAGAATTTCAATTGGAAATGATATTGGGTGGACCAGAAATCATTTATGTAGCTGGTTTCAAAACTGTCTTCGTTTTTTCAGTAACACGTATAGGTTTTGAGACGAGACTAATTATGTTTTTATAATTATAATTGAAATGTTTGATATTTTTCAGAATATTAACCCAAATTATTGCCATTCAAACAGTATGCACCGTGAATGTAAAAATCAACTTGACTTTTCTGCTATGTTTGTGGTAAAAAACAAAGACAACGACGACCTATCACAACTGTTCTTACTAAAATATACCAGATATACTTTGGTTGTCATATAGGTAACCAAGACAAGCAGCGGGTACCTCATCTAATTTTCTCTGCTTAGTCAAGTGGACTACATAACTGGTCGAACAATGCCTTTGCCATATCCATAATATGAAGAGAACAAAGATATCATCATAATGACTTCTATTTTTGTAGTGTTAACATAATTGGGTTTTCTGCAAAGAACAAACACAAGATTGTCTAACCAAACCTGTATTCATCCCGTAGATCAGTCCAAAATAATGAAGCAATGACCATTTCTTTTCCCTCAAATGGTGGACTAACTTCCATATATGATAAAATGGACATTGATGAAGGTGCAATTGGTTAAAGTACTTGGCCTTCTACAAAGCCAAGGTTACTTAATCAAGAGCGTTTCATTGATCTTGTTAGAGACTTAACACCGTCTAAAGAGAAGGCAGAGCTTCTTGCCTCAAGACTGAAGGAAGATAATTTACTTGACCAAAATGTGAGTCGGTATCGAAAGCGAAATTTAATTTGACAACATACTTTCTTGTATATTGTACAATCTGCTATTGAAATGCCATCAATAAATCTTCACAAACTTGTCCTAGAATAATGTAGCATCTGACTGGTGCCACTTCATTGATTAATCACAAAGACGCTTGAAAGCAATTCTACTGCATAACGGGAATGTAAAGCGATACATCCCTGTTCCCACTCCCTCCACCTGAAAGAGACATATGATAACATAGATATAAAGCTTAATACCATTCAATACTGTGCTCGTAAATGGAATCCCTGCGGAGATCTCAGTTATTGGTATGCTAATGGGAATGCAAGCAAGTTTTACAAAGTATAGTTGTTTCTTATGCCTATGGACCAGACTGCTACCAGATATCACTATATTAAACATGACTGGCCACTAAGGTCAAAAGATGTCCCAGGAATGAACAGTATCCAATCTGTCCATTTACTTGATCCCAAGAAGATATTCCTACCATCTCTCTATATTAAATTTGGATTAATGAAAACATTGTTACAGCAATGGGTAAAGTCAATTCAAAAGGATTTCAGTACCTCTCTAAAAATTCTCAAATGTAAATGTGGCCAAGTTAAAGAACTAATTTATTTCTCACTTAGGCACATGTATAAATATTTCTTCTGAAGGGAGATTATGCAATGGTCATGCTTTTCTCAAGGGTTATAGTGATGTAACTGTTGAATATGTTTCAACCTGAATCTATATATATATATATATATATATATATATATATATGTGTGTGTATATTATTTACGCATGGATACTTAATACGACATTCCAGTTGTTTACTAACATTTCTCTTTTAATATACACAACGCAACACTACACTGTATAGTTTGGGAAAAGAGGCAAGGAAAGATTGAGCGTTCATTCTTTTCCCAAAATTGCTTGCGGCAAAATCGAAGTGAAATTAGGGCAATAAGGAGTCGAAGCTGGTTAGTGGAATCAATCGGCCGAAAGTTTACGTCTTGTTCTAAATGAGCTGACATAATTATTTATTAATACTTTAAATTTTTCAAAGAAATCATTTTAGTTAAAACATTTGTGAAAATATTCTATAAACACAAACATACAATTTGAATAGCAGAATTGGTAGAGTTTCGAGTATATGGCAGAATCGGGAGCGTCGTACAAAATATCTTGTGGTATTTTGTTACATCCCTTTACGTTTTGCGTTTAAATCCCGCGCCAGTCCACTTCGTCTTTCATTCTCATGAGGTCGATAAATTAAATACCAGTCGATAAAACAAGTACCGGGGCCAATGCAATCGATTATACCCAAGACGGGTGTAACATTTCCTAGATTGTGATAAATACATTTCATCACAGAAGTACATGTCTTTGCAATTAAGATTTTGGGGATAGTTACCAAATATCTAATAAATAAAAGCATGAAGATCCTCTAAATCTGCCTCAATGATATAAACACTATATGGGTTATGCTAGACTTGCGGGTAAGATATTAATCCCATCATTAACAATATCCTTAAAATATCCACGAGATGTTACCTTCCTCGGATAGAAGAGATTGTTGAAAATATGATGATCCGTAGAAAGACTTGTCTTCACAAAAATACCAAAAGTACCATAAACAAAAGGTGTGTCAGCATCTGAATGATATAAAATGACTATGCTGCGAATAAAACATCTGCTCGAATACGTTACAATACACTTTACATTGTCCACTGTGATAGATAACAAGATCATATGCTTTTATAGAAATCAGCTGTGCAATATATATGTGAACATACATTCTAAAGAAAAGCAATAATGCCGAATTAACACAGACCCTGCAGTTGCTACCATACTCTCCGTATTACTTGTTATTCGTGGCCGTAGGTAGTAATGCACTATGTTATGTAATTTAATGTTAAGTAATAGCGCCGAAAAGGTTAGTGTTATATAAGAAAAAAGAAGCAGTTGGTTGAACAGCAAGCGGCGAATTGGCAGAATTGTTAGAGCGTCGGATAGAATGCGTTGTTGCAATATTTGTTTTATCTCTCTGCACTCTGAGTTTAAATACCGTCGAGGTGAACCTTACCCTTTTATTCTTACGAGGTCAATAAATGAACTCTCATTTTCTCTCTCTCAGAATCGCATACGCTGCGCCGTGAGAAGGGTTGAGGTGGACCACTCACTGTAACCCTTCTTTCAGAAATGGAGAAAGGTTGAGCATAGGCTAGCAACTTCTTATAGAAAATCTAATATGCTAAAAAAAAAAAAGAAGAAAAAACGTCCAAGGATGGACCCAACGTGCAGCACAGAACAGAAATAAAGAATTTGAACAGTGAACATCTACATAGCCCTTTAAAAAATTGATGCTTTAAATCGATGAAAACATACACACGTATCTAACATATACGAGTCAACGAGGGAGCGTCAACGTGGTCGCTCGACCTGCTAAAAACAGTAGTCACATCTCCTTCAAACCGCACGCTACCGTCTTAAAGGGGGGGGGGGAGAACGTATTGTGTAATGTAGTCTTAGATGCACAAAAACCTGAAAAAGAGACAGGAGAGTCACGACTTGAATGCTTTGATCATAATCTGCTCAATCAAGGTTGCACAGGGGCTAAACAACAAAACCACCACCAACAACAACAACAACAACACATATATCCCTATATCACACATACATTTCAACAAAATGTCTTCCGACTTACTTGTCGTCTAGATTCCCGATTGTTTAATCGAAATTACCTAAATGCTGATTTCTTATATGGCTACAAGGTGAATTGTTGTAGTGAAGAAGATGGGGTAGGGTTAATTAACTGAATCGACATCAGTATATTACTAGACCTTATGTTATCGAACACACAAAGATGAACAACTAAACGAATATTGTTTTCTTAGACACAAGGTCATACACATTGAGGAGAGAAAAGTCGATCATATCGCCCTCAGTATTTGACAGGTACCTGATTTTATTGATCCTGGAAGGATGAAAAGCGAAGTAGACCGTGGCGAGATTTGAACTCAGAGCGAAAAGGGCCGTAACCAAATATTACGTGACATTTTTCAGCCCGTACACCGTCCTTTTGGTAGTGGTGTTCGTAGTAGTAGTAGTAGTAGTATTAGTAGTAGTAGTAGTAGTAGTAGTAGTAGTAGTAGTATTAGTAGTAGTAGTAGTAGTAGTAGTAGTAGTAGAAGTAGTAGTAGTAGTAGTAGTAGTAGTAGTGGTGGTGGTAGTAATAGTAGTAGTTGTAGTAGTAGTAGTAGTAGCAGCAGCAGCAGCAGCAGTAGTAGTAGTAGTAGTAGTAGTAGTAGTAGTAGTAGTAGT
>JAOPJM010518670.1:0-10743 GCA_027124095.1 Muusoctopus leioderma
CTCAGAGCGCAGTGAGACAGAAAGAATACCGTAAGGTATTCTGTCCGACATGCTAACGACTCTGCCAATTCGCCGCCCTCAATAATAACAACAACAACATTAACAACAATAATAATATTATTAATAATTTTTTCTACCATAGGTACAAGGCCAACAACCCCAGTACTTGACTGGTACTTTATTTTATCGACCCCGGAAAGTTGAAAGGCAAAGTTGACCGCAGCGGGATTTGAACTCAAATAATAATAATAATTAGTAATATTAGTAGTAGTTGTAGTAGTTAGGAATTACTGAAATTAAATTATATAAACATTTACATTTTCGTATAGCAAAATCTTAACATCTGAGAATCAAAATACACGCAGTAAACAGTAGCTAAAACACATCATAAAAACCACAGTAAAACCCAAAGAAGAAGATATATCAATGCAAATATGCAAATACATAAGTTTCGAAGAATATGTGCGTAATATATTTATGTATATAGTCATAAATCTCAAGAGAGCATAAATATTAAGATAGCAGGTAGACATTTTAGAAGATGCGATAGAGATTATTTGTTAAAAAAAACTACTATTCGCAAATAAATGCAAGAATCGTAAAATCAAACGAATAAAGCAATACAACAGATCTTACATATACAGAAGTAGAGAAATATGTTGAAATATATCTTGAGTAAATTTGGGAGAGGGGTAAGTCGAATAAATCAACACACTACTTGAGTGGTACTTTGTTTATCGACCCCAATAGGATTATTGATCGAACCACGTATATATATCGAACCACGTATATATAGAAGCTTGTAGCAAATGAAGGCGGATACAGTGAAAAATAATTTGTAACATGTTTCTGTACTGGTATTGAGTGTTGTTTAAAATAAAGTTTGTTTGAACATTATAACTTCATTTTTTCTTATCGAGTCTTAGAGATTATTCATCGAACCACGTATCTTGAGTAAATTACACATAAAATGTAAGTTTATATATTTCATAAGACGATATAGAACTTGCAAAATAAGAATAGCGATAGAAAACGGAAAATGTAAATTGAAATATCGGGATTATTTATTTATTCCTGAGACAAGCATGGATGTGTGGTTAAAATGTTCACTCCGCAATTACCTCTTTGTAGTTTCAATCCCACTGCGCAGCATCTTGCGAACATATTTACCACCGAAGCCTTGAGTCGTCCAAATCTTTGTGAGTTAAATTTGGTAGACGGATACTGTGTGGAAAGAAGCCCATCGGAATAACTGTCTCCGTGTCTGGGGACGTAGTTTACCAACATTACCTGGTACTTGGGTGCCTTCAGCAGTGTCCACTCTGCTGCAGGAATTCGTGCCAGGTGTCCGGTTTGAGAATAACTTCCTCCTATCAGTCACGGTGGCCCATAAAATCATCTTCATATGCGCTGCTCTTATTTCTCTGAATAATCTGCAAATAAAGTTTAAACAAATGGTAAATTTTCTATTGGGTAGCATACGGTATTCAGGGTTGACAAATTATAATAATAGTAATATGTACTCAGAAATGTTAGAAGGACAAAACTGGGGTGTAAAATCCTTTAGTAAAAGCTCCTTGTTTCTCACAAGCCTTCATCATCAAACAAACCGAAATTATTCTTATCGAGCCAAAGAGGAAGCATCTATGTTGGGGCCCGAACAGTGAAGAGAATTGTTATTACTGGAAATTCTGATAAAATGTGTGAGATAAATTTAAAAATGTATACAAATTTATGATTCTAGTAGTAAGAATTCCTCCACATTCAAAGTCATATTACAACACTACTCATTTTTAATGATAACACACACATCTTGTTACAAACTCTGAATTGGTCTGAATTGGTATATAGGGTCATGTGTCTTTGATATGTTACTTAATAGCTAAAGTATATACTATTGTTTTTCAAACAATATAAATGTTTAAGGGTCATTATCTATCGAAATAAAAGCAAACAGTTCCACTGGAGGCGAAACCAGATTATGCATTTGCTAAATGATAGTTGTCAATATCCGAAATATAATTGGATAAAGACAAATACTATTAGCTTTTTGAAAAATAAATATCGGGTGTTTCATATATATCTTTCAGATATTTTTTTTATTCTAAAAATCAATCATTACAGCAAAACTAGATATAAAATATATAGCTAGCGTATTCTTTGACCAAATAAGAAAATAATAATAAACACGAAACGAGTTTGGTGTAAAACAAACGAGTATTAAGAAGATTTATACTATTTCGGCGCCTATAATGACACATAATGAATATTGGACATCACCATTTTATATATTGCTTCCAATAATATAAAGCGTCGGTGACTATTCAGAACAATAATTATTAAATGTGTGGCCCGACCATGAGTTCATAAGCTATCATTTATTCTTCTCTGAAAGCAATTCACATCAACTGCAAATGTACTTTAATTTGTATGGAAATTCGCAGTTTCTCGTGTTCCTCTCTTCTAAAATAGAATAATTGTACTTAGCCAAATGAACCCAAACATTAGGGGCTAGTCACATGAGTACCAAAGAAGAGCAGGAAACCTTCAGATTAATCGAATCAACGAATGAATTTAATATCCACTTGAAGCCATTTAACTTCTCCGACACCAATAATATTCTTGGAGCAATCGAAAACATGACATACTATCGCGCTTTTCTGGCTTGTTCTGTGTTGGAATATCTAATGGGAATAAAGGATGGGCCATAGGAATTGAGTTCCAAACTAATTCATCATCTTCGATAAGTGTCTATAGTTCCGCTGAGCAGCTTATTCGTATTTGGAGAAAACAAATCATAGCTATTGTAAATCTTAACCCGTTTCGCTATCATAAGTTTAGTACATAAGAAAACAAATAAATTATTAGGTTTTCAGAATTTAGCACAAAAAATATAATATCATTTACGTCTTACACAACTGATTTCGATTGTATTGTGTTCAATGTTTTCTTTATCTTTAGGAAATGCCGTCAGTTAATTCTATGGATATATGAATTTATAGAGCGAAGTTACATTCACGTATATTGACAAAAATGAATCAAGGATTTCTAACATTAGAATTTCAGTGAGATGTGTAACTAATTTAAACGAGGTCAGGAATTGGCATTTATTCAATAAATGCTGGAGGATGAAGGGCAAAGGTGACTTTGGTCTGAGATAAACAGAGTACGTAGAATGACGTCAGTGAATCCTGTAAGTCATTTCATTAGTCACTCAAACATTTCTGGTACTTACTTTCCTTTAAATTGAATCTATGTTATAATCCGAATGCCAACCATAAGAGATAAAAAACAATTTGGTTTCCTCTAAAGATACGTGGTCTTGTTCTCAGTAAATATAAAACTATATTTCAAACCGAATAGAAATTGAAATGTTGATAAGTAATCCAGTGTTAGAATAGACAAAACGAGCCAGCTATCTAGATGTTTAGACGTCAATAAATTTGGTTGCTGTGAAATGTCCAATTTTTCGGACAAAGGTCCGTCAACGATGTAGTAAAGTTGGACTGTCTCACTCCTCACGGCAACGAAAGTTACTGACACCTACAAACACATTGTGAATTGTATTATCATTGTTGCCAACACAGACACTTACAAGATTACCAGGATTCCAGATTTTACCACAGCTAACTGTAGACGTGTGTGTGTTTTATGTGCATGAAACATTAGCGCATAGTATATGGTTGAAATAGAAGACGTCTATTAAAAGAACACCATTAGAATACAGTCAAACGTTAACTACGGAGAATGAAAATGCAAAGAATGTTCTTTACTGAATAAATTTATGTTCATATTTAAGTAGTACGTGCTTCAATTGTCACACATCAAACCGAAATTTCAAGCGAAATCAAATAAGCAATAGAAATAAAACTACAAGAAGAACGGAAATATAAATAGTTTCATGAAAAATATATTAATGATTGCCAACATTATGTCTATGGCATTCACAGCACACACCGACTGTTGAGTGAATGAGAAGAGGAACAAGATAACAGAACATCCTAAAAGGAGAATCAACTAACTACATATACAGGAATTCAGGTAAAATTTACAGACATGTGTCCGAATATCTATACGTAATCAAGGAAAATTATACTAACATAAGCAATCGCAGACGTCTGATTGTTACTTTCTATAAAGGAATAATTTTCCTTGGCATTTATCGATTTACTTCTTGAAATACCTAAAACGTGGCATGAAATTCGCTGAAATTTCATATAACATATAATATAATGAAGTTAATAAAATGGTACATATTCGGCATGATTTCTGAAACACAATATTGAACAATAGCTACCGTAAAATATACTTGGGGACATAACAACGTAACACGACTCTTCAATATACGCCTGGTCAACCAGTTTCAACTTTTTAAAGAAAAATGTATGTAGTACTGATATAAACCTTCTTACAAGATAACGATATATTATTTCTTATATATGAAGAATAGTGTTGCTTCTTCTCTCTCACTCAGTTGGATTTAGTCATATAAGACAGAGTCATTGTTTTATTGATTTATCGGAGTATTCACTTCACGGGAATATTTTACACGAGTGGGTATAGCTTTACGGTTGTTCATCATGTATCTCAATGTTTCTTGCATCTCAATGTTTGTTGCACCCTTAGTTTTATATGTTACCTGTATGGACCCTAATTCATTGTTCTTTTGGTGCCAGCTTTGTTGCTACAATGATGCTCAATTTACTTCATTTATTCAAAACAAGGATACGGAGCAGACTGTATTGTGAATGGGAAAGACACTGAGGACCATTAATAATAAGTTTGTAATCTGTTCCCTCACACTCAATGATCCTTCCTGGGTTTCGAAAGTTAATTCTTCCCAAGTACATTCCTCACGTTTCAGATTACTGTTTCGGTCTGTTGGGTTCCATCCAACGTTCCAAAACCATATATCATGACTGTCACCACAAATGTTATTGGTAATTATGATATAATTATGTTTAGAATAGACTTAATTTATCAATGCGTGCATTACTCTCACATAGCCTTTACAAATATATATACCGCATATCTATAAAATGCATAATTATCGTGTCCCTGTGAAGAGCACGCATCTTATTCCCTTGTTAGAGGGAAACATATATTATATAACTAACGTATCTCTTCTGTCTAGGCTACACTCTATATTCCAAGTTCACGGTGATAGGTTCTGTCTCTGTATATATAGAGAATTCTGTCTCAAACATCTTCCAATTAGTCTGGTTCAGAGTCTCGTTTCCTCATCCTTCTACTTCACTACCGTTCTTGGAATCCGATCCACCAGCAGTTGAATAACCCTGGTGTTGCTGTCTCACGGCACCACTCTAGGAAAGCGACGTAATCAGTGACTTCAATGTACTAAAATCCTCTTAACTCTCCTATTGTTCCAGCATAGACCCTTCTGGCACAGTCTTCGAATATTGTACCATTCTGAACTGCTGTTTTCAATAGGTACTATCATCACCTACATGTACCCACTGAACAACACAATGAGACTGTGACCACCATAAATATAATTTCCTTCTTCAAATGTGTCCTTTACCAAGCCATCGTCGTTTCTACACCCATCGGATTGTATTCTACCCACAGTGCACCTCAAGATCTGCCCCGGAATACTCTGGTACATGCCCCTAATTTCCACACCGACTAGCCATAACAGTAAATGTGCTCCATACTATGTTCACCCGAGATAAGTAAGATGGTGACGACGACTATCCATCTTGGTTTATTCCTTCACATCCCTCGTACAACCAAAGACAGACCAGGCAGATATAAATACATAGAGGAAGCCATCCAACCAAGGATTGTACCCACCACTGCAATACGTACAAGAGTTTAGTGAGAAACACAAAGGAGATTTTCCTGCATCCTATAGCTTGCTGTTGTCCAGATCTCTCCAAATTACAGCAAAGTATTATGGTCCCTTGCAACAAGAGTTTGTACCACATTGAAAGAACCATCCTACCGCCCACACCTCACCGGGAATCACTGTCTGAGCAGCACCCCTGTTGGAAACCTCTCTACAGCTGCTACGTATTTTGTCAGCTCCACAATGCACACACATAAGAACATTCGTCACATTCTCCCATTATGTATTCCACCAGTTTCGCCACTGTACGCACATAGTTGGCCAGTTCAAAAACTTTCCTAATCCTGAGTTGTTGAGAAACCCTCTACGTGGTCACCCGACCTTCCAGAAATAGCTGCCACATTTCCCTCAAAGTATACCATAATGTCTTAGAAAAACGTCATATTGGAGAAAGTAACCCTAGGTACACTATGACTGTAAAACAAAGTCAAACTGGTAACGGCTAGAACACCTTTGATCATAGGTCTACTTGATTATATCTAGCCTGGGGCTAAACAATAACAACTCTTCTAATCCATCCAACAAGTCTGCATTGTTCTCAAATAGTGAGGCTGAAACATTGAGCTCCACTGCTAATACAGGCTGGTCGAACTCATCATCAATATTTCTATGTTACGGGGCTCTATCACAATCTTTGGGAGGAAGCATGCTGGAGTGCGTTGTATCCCATAGATGGGTAACATATATTGCACCATACACACTATCAGCCAATAGTACTCCCTTCCTGCATATAAAACCAGGTGAAAACAGTCGTATACTATCACCTACTACATCCCATTAAGTCTCTCTCTCTCTCTATCTCTCTCTCCTCAGTAAACATCAGTAGAACTTCCGTAGTCTATATCTAGCAATGACATGCTCTGCTAAGTCACTCACCAATGCTATCTCATCGGAGAGGCAATGTTTCAGTACTTGACACCAGTAAAGCCAACGGCCGTGTATTGTACGAGAACGTGCTTCTAGTTATATTGCTCACCTTTATTCTACACCCTTCTTTTTTCATTTGAATAATCAGAATCCTTTTCAGATCGAACAATTGCAGCGTGTGCGTATGACGGTCTCTCTCTCTCTCTCTCTCTCTCTCTCTCTACGTGTCTCAACCTCTATCTTTCTCTCTCTCTCTCTCCTCATATATATATATACATATATATATATAGTAAATTATACAGAATAGGCACAGGCTCGAACCCAGGCGAATCAAAGACCATATATCAGGGTGCCATTTAACGCTCTACACAATTACAGAAGTAAATTGTGGTGCGGCGAACAATATCCAATATTTATATATTTCACTATCTCTATCCCTTTCTCTCTCTTTATCCCCTGCACTCCATCAGCTGTGGTGTACCCAAGGTTTCAGTGGTTTCCCCATCCACTCTCTTTCTAAACATGAATGACCTACATGTTCTCTTCTCTAACAAAACATCAAATACTTCTATGCGGATGATACCAACCTTCACAATTCCTATTTGCCCTCCTAATAAGAAACCATCTGAGTTATTACAAGTTGATACTGACTGGATATGTAGTATATTAATATTAAATAACAACGACCAATAATGTGGGATATTGTCAATATAACTGACTTCCCATTTGGCTGCTCAATCTCAAATCTCATAATGCAAGACTTTGTGAAAAATGGATTTGTTTTAATTGCTACTGTTTACCACATAGTTCTGTGTTTTGTAAAAGTCCACGCATTGTGTCGAATAATGCTTTATCGAGAAATTTAATAATTACCGTCACACAAGCGTTCGCGTGGTAATTAGATGGATCATATGTTGGTATTTTCGTTTTGACCATTATTGGCCACCCCGTTAGAGACCATCAAGTTATTTGTTCCGGATTATTAAACCACTGTTTACGGTTGACGTTACCTTGCTGTGAAGTATTTCTAATAACAAACACCAATATTTCTTTAGATATTATCGTATTATCTATGACAGGATTTCTCGAGTTTCTGAAGTTGTTCAGAGCAAGTTTTCAATTATGCCTTGGGGAGATGGCTTTTCAGTATCTAGTGTTGTCACATCGTCTCCATAGAAGCTATTCATTTTGCTGTAATTAGATTCGTTTGCAGAAAATGATTTCCGAAATGTTTCTAATTTGTTTTCCTTGTTGGTTACTTTTCTACCAGGATGTTAACACATTAATAATTCTAAAGAATTGTGATATGTTATTTTCAATTACGTAGTTTTGAAAGAATATTCATTATGCAGTCTTTAAAAATATAACTTTTTCGAATATCTTATTTCAAGTGGATATTGTTAGTTTTAAGTATCCTAATGTTTGCAGTCGTGCTTGATCATTTTCTGTATATTGTACGTATTTTTACGCGACGTATTTATTTTTGTTTCTAAATTTACCTGGAAGGAAAACTAGTATCGTTTGAGTTATCTTCTCTACGTTAAGTATGTACTTTACTTTGTTTTACTTTTAGCCTTCCAGTAATATAATGTAAGTTGTTGTCTATCTCATGTGACATCGCATTGTTTTATTTAACGTTGATATGTTAGAGTGGAAGTTTAAAGAGAAACTAAGCTACTTTAGTTTGTTTTCAAAAAAGGTTCTTAACTTGTTGACAATAGTCTGTATTTGTTCTTTGTATATATCATCGATTTCATGAATAATAATAACATCTTTCAATATCACATATGTGGTTTATTTAGTGAAACAGTACACTACATTATAATATCCTCTCACCAGATATACTTGGAGGAGACACAATAGCGTAGCGAACCTGCTCTACATTCACCTGGCCACACAGTTTCAACCCTTTCGAGACAGAGAATATAACAGCTCTGTAGTACATATATCTTAGAAAATGATATTGCGAATTTCGTGCCTAATTTCCTTCTCACAGTATGAACTGTATGTAATAATTGTTTCTAGCATTGAACTGTATATAATAATGTTTCACGTTGTGTGTCACCTGTAGCATACAATATGATGTCATCAATGTACAGAGGATTTGTTATTGTCTTCTCAAAGCATATTAGTGTCCAATCTACTTTAGTATGCTGATCAAGGTGTTAGCACCAAATAGGAATAGTACTCTTATTGAAGAAACGGATTTCGTTTTTACAATTCCATCAATTCCATAATTGGTGTGGATTTGTAAAATCGTTTTCCCATTATTCATAGCATATCTTGTGTACCTGACTTTTATTAGTGCTACCTTACTTATGACTAAAGTTTACAGAGAGCCTGGTTGGGGAAAGTGTCTAAATACTCCTGGTAATCACTATCAGGTCATTGTCAGGTCATTTTCTCTCCTCCTACAATAATTAGTGTTGCTGCCAATGGTTAATATACGATAGCCAGATAGGTTATGGGTATGTATTATAGGGCCTGGTGATCGTAAGTCTTGAAGATTTAGATTGATTTTCCTTCAACGAGTCGCCAGGTGCTCTTTCTGGCTATTTCAGAAGATCATTAAATACTGCGTAATGACTCTTTGGACACCAGTTAGATATTGTAGCGAAATGCTTAGCAATTTGCAATATTTTCTTATGTTCTTTAGGTGTACTGTGTATTAGCTGGTAAATATCTTTGGATTTTTCTCCCTTCGATAAGTATTCTGTTGCACTTGTTACTTCTAATATCCTTATCCGTTGCATTGTTCCCACTGCTTCTTCAATTTCAAGTATATTCTTGTGTTGCATTTTTGTAATATGTTTGTGCTGCTGCTGTTTTGTTTTGTTTTTCATTTGTATATTTTCGTTGTAGATATCATTAAATGTTGTGAGATACTTTCATGTTTCGCCATTTTTGTTTAGGTGTAGATATTATGAGAACTTTTACGGAATAACTCATTTTTCTTTGTAACTACTGCGCATGCTGCATAGATTAGTTTATCATTCTGATAATGATGTTCATATCTGTTTCCATTATGTCTATGATGCCCAGGTGTTTTCCTCGTTATTTACATTTTATTGACGAATGTAATCATTAGCTGTTTGTCGTTAGGTCACAGAAAGATCTATCGATTTTATTTCTTTAAAACTATTTCCTCCTTTAGATTATTTGCAGATATAGAACTTTCTACTTATTGATTTTTTCTTATATTCACTTATCTCAAAATTTCATAAAGTTTACGGAAGCAACAACAACAACAAAAAGAACAACAAGAAAAACAACAACAATGATAATAGTTTTTTCATTGGTACAGGGCCAGGCATTTGGGGAAGGGGAATGCTCGATTATATCGAATCCAGTACTTGACTGGTACTTTGTTTATCGACCCCGGAAGGATGAAATGCAAATTTGACCTCGACGAGATTTGAAATCAGAATGTAAAGGGCCGTAACTAAATACTTCAAGATATTTTGTCCGACGCTCTAACGATACTACCAATCTACGGCCCTAAAACAACAAGAACAACAACAACAACAGTTTCTAATAGAGGCACGGTAGTGAACGGTGATCGCGTGACAACGTTCCAGATGCCATGCGCCCAATCTTGATCTTTGCTTGACCCGTTAGTTTACGTTTATTCACGTTTCTCCTTGGATTATGTCATGTCCTTAAATGCGAGCCAGTGGCCAGACGTGCCAAACGGGGTTGAATAATTGCTGGTACATATGCACAGAGGATATGCAGCTAACATGAAACCTTAGGTAATACGTCTTGATTCTAAACATTTCAAAGTATTTACATTCTACTTCGCAGTATTGAGTACTTCCTCTTTTAGTTCGTTACTTCCTAACGTTTATATATATATATATATAGGTATAAACACATAAAACGAGCAAGACGATACAGGGGAAGGGGGAATAAAAATAACAAGAAGACAAACAAAAAATACACAAAATCTACAGTACAAACCGTGCAGAAGCCCTCTTCAGTTACTCACCAGAAGCAGTTTCGACGTG
>JAOPJM010518680.1:0-10743 GCA_027124095.1 Muusoctopus leioderma
AATAAATGCTCGGCGGGCCGCATGAAAATGTTAATCGGGCCGCATTTGGCCCGCGGGCCGCGGGTTGGACATCCCTGTGGTAGGGCATGCTTTAGATAATCTACAACTTTGAATAACGTATGCATTCTCTTTCTCTTTTAATCTATATCTTTGCATTTCTCTTTTCTTTTACCATTTTTATCTTTTGCTGTCTCTATATCTCTCTCTATCTCTCTCTCTCTATCTCTCTTTTGATCCATTCCCCTCTTTCTCTATTCTCCTTTTTTCTTCCTTCTGTTATATAATTATTCTTACAATTCACAAATAGCCTCAGCTACTTGTGAGCATTTCAATTGAGCATCTCAAAAGTAGCTTTGGGGAACATTACATTAATTGCTTTTTCAAAATTTTAATTATTAAAATATTTATCTTCTCCTTATAGCAAATGAGGCGGCCAGAATCTTCAGATGACAGACATGTTATGGCAAAACATGCCACTATTTATCCAACAGAAGAAGAGGTAAGACTTCCATTTTCTCTTTGTTATTTCTGTTGACCATCACTGTTAATGTGATTCACTCCATTCTTTTCTGCTAGCCTGGATTCCTTCTCACCATCATTGCTATAATCATCATTATTCTTATTATCGTGGCCAGTTTTCCATACTGGCATAGGTTTGTTAAGTCTGCAACACAGATGTCAAGTTACCTTATAGTCAGGGCTGTGGAGTCTGAGTTGGAAGCAACTATTGGATGACTGGAATCAGAGTCGGAAGCAATTATAGGGTTACTGGAGTTGGTAAAAATGTACCGACTCTGATTCTGACTAAATGTAAATATATAGACTCTCTGGAAGTAGTCGACAACTTCCGTTACCTAGGAGACCTCATCAGCAGTGGAGGTGGGTGCTCTGAGAGCATAGTAGCTAGTGCGAACGGGATGGAAAAAGTTCAGGGAGTTGTTACCTCTGCTGGCAATAAAGAGCTTCTCTCTGAGTGAAAGGCAGATTATATGATGCTAGCATATGAAGTGCAATACTGCACGGTAGCGAAACCTGGGCCTTGAATGCTGAAGACCTGCGTCGGCTTGAAAGGAATGAAGTAAGCATGCTCCGTTGGATGTGTATAAATCGAAATTGAAACATTTTGAGTCATACATAATACAACAGTCTATCACACAAGATATTTGATGTAGATAAACGTTTTTTTCTCGATAATTTATCATTGTTATCCGGTGTTAAAGACGTATAAACAAATTAACACCGCGCGTCGCAATTCTTCTCCGTTAAGTCTCTGTATGCCGAGCTACCCATAGGTGAGGAAAAAACACCGAATACTCTTAAAACAGATTAACAATGTACTGTCTCTTATTTTTATAAACATGGGATTTTGAGGTACATCTCTTACCTTCTACCCACCTCCTCAGTCCTTTCTTCCAATATCAGCTTCCCTCATTTTCACCCATACTCATACTGTCCCTCTTCTCACCCTCTCATACATAACCTATCTTAAGCCAAACCTCATGATGGAGATCACCGAAGACCACGATGATTGGTAACAGGCATTGTGCCCCCCCCCCCCCCCATGTAAAGCTTGACAAATTGATCATTGGAAAACAATAATAATGTTGATGGTGGCCACCCAATATGCTCCTGTTAAGATCCCCACCATCCTAAGCACTCTGATCTATCACCCTTCATCCCGTCCTGTGTATCACACTGCTTGTGTCGCAGGGGATGGCATCTGTTCTGCTCCCCCCATCTTCACCCATTACCATTACCACTACTCCCCACACTCCATCACATCTCCTGTCACTCAGTCTCTCTTCCATCAGGAACTCTTTAATGTAAGGAAGAAAACTCTAATCTCTTCTATTGTTCAGTTCTATTTTGTAACTCTCCTGTTCAACATCGATCCATGTGTCGCTGATCAATTTTTCCGGAGTTTTTTCTCAATATTTCTCTTCAAAAAAATAGCTGCTGATCATTGTATGAACGATGAATTAATGACTGATAGGGCTGTTGGCTTTGGAGATGATAACCAAAGTGATTTATCTGTCATGTGTGTCAAAAGACCTGATCGTACCCCAACTGTGAACATCCAAAGCTCCTGGGAATGCAACAACTGCCTAGTTGCATTGTGCAAGGACAAGGGTTGCTTTCAGAAGTTCAACAATTTTCGGCAGTAAATTTGTTTTTCGATTTACTTTTTCATTTTTTCAACTTACCTCTAAATATCTGTAGACTCACCTGTATCATTATATAATAGCTTATGTTGTAATAAACCTGTATATGTGCGAAGTATGAACTGTAACATTGCTGGACTTTATTCAGTGCAGTGACTTGATCATCAAATTGGTATGAATCATTGAACTATATGCTGAAAGTGTGAAAACATCTCAAGCACATGTCTCCTATCTGTAAATTTCATGCTAAATAAGCTGCAAAAGGGTCATGAAAAACATTTTTTGTTTTTGATGTGTGTATGACATATGTCTTTTACTAATTCCATTTAATTTATTTTTAACATCTTTCTTTTCATCTTTTTTGCATGCACCTGTCTTTTTCATTATTATATAATTAATTAACAACCATGTCTGTGCTATATTATTTTTTTAGCACAAATGACTACTCACATTAAAAAACAGTGTTTCCTTCAATACTGCCAATTTTCACAACAATCTGTCTACAAGTAAAGACACTATAAACATGAATAAACAAACCCATTTTTAGGCATTTTCTGCTCAATCCTTACAGGACTGAGAGATTGACTTTGAACATTTTTAACCGGATGTTACGAGTTAAAGCAAACCTAGAAAAGACAGAATTCTTATTTAGCAGAAAAAGAAGACCAGACTCTACTGCCATCTGAGAAGTGGCCATGCTCGATATCCAGAAAAGGTGTAGGTAGGAATTCTATAGGATGTAAACTAATGATGCACAAGAGGTGTAGTGGGATCACAGACAGGCTAACAGAAAAGGAAGACCTTGTATGTGGCAGATGCACAGGACTAGTTACCAGTAAGAGCACCTATGAAATATATTCTTTTCCCTGAAAAAGTTCAGGGAGCTATTACTTATGCTGGCAACAAAAGGTTTCTCTCTTCGAGTGGAGAGTAGATTGTATGATGTTTGTGTAGGAAGTGCAATGCTGCACAGCAGCAAAACATGGACATTGAATGCAGAGGATGCGTGAAAGTTGGAAAGAAATGAAGCAAGCATGCTCTGCTGGATGTGTTATGTTAGCGTGCATGAACAACGAAACACAAATTAGTTGAGGGAGGAACTGGGTATAAGTGGAATCAGATGCAGTGTGAAAGAAAGGAGTCTGCATAGGTATGGGCATGTAATGCATATGGAGGAAGTTAGTTGGGTAAAGAAGTGCCAAGAGATCAAATGGGAAGGAATCTACTGAAGAGGGAGACATAGATAGAAGTGGTGAATCTCATGATGCTGAATCTCACAAAGATAAATGACTGACAAGTGGTGCGAGGCTTTGTTGGAGAAGACCCGTCCAACCCATGCATGCATAGAAAAACGAACGTAAAAATGATGTGTGTGTATATATATATATACATTTTTACATCCGTTTTTATACACAAACACACACACGTATGTGTGTGTGTGTGTGTGTGTATATATATTCTTTTACTTGTTTTAGTCATTTGACTGTGGCCATGCTGGGGCACCCCCTTGAAGGTTTAGTCGATCAGATCGACCTCAGTACTTATTTTTAAGTCTGGTACTTATTCTATCGGTCTCTTAGCCGAACCACTAAGTTACGGGACATAAACAAACGCATATATATATATGACTGGCTTCTTCAGTTTCTGTCTACCAAATTCACTAGAGTGAATCATTCAATCAGTTGATTTTTACCATTTTGTATATCTTTCTAGAATGAAGCACAATATGCAGATAGCTGCCGCACATCGTGGTTTCAAAAAATTTCTAAAGATTTATTAAGGCAGATAAGATCACTAGACAAAAGGTTCACTGAGTCATATTGGGAGTTCATAGAAGACAGAATTGCCATCACTAAGTAAGATAAAGTTATAAAGAATAAGGAGAAGAGTGTACCAAACGGGGGGTGGGTAGGTGTTATCGGGTATGTTAGTATTATGGATGGGAGTAATCAGAGAAAGTGTAATAGGAAAACATAAGGGAAAGAAAACTTAGTTAATTGCGTAATTTAAATTGTGGCTAGAAGGATGAAGTTAAAATGCTATCTAAATATATATATATATATATATGCACACACAACACATATACAGACAAAATATAAATATACCTATACACCTCCATATACACACATATTCACACTTAGATACCTACACATATATTTATAAATGTGCATATATATATATATATATACATACATACACATAGACACACACATATATATATAGAACCTATAGGTGATGTCGTATTCACTCTAAAGAAAAAACTTATCTTAAGTATCTGAAGTTATATAACTAAATATAGATACATACATTTAGACGACTATCACTCAGATATACCTACATACCATTATATACAACCCATGTATGTACATATATGGCTAGTCAACACACACACACACACACATATATATTTATTTTATTTTTATATATATATACATTTATATACATATATACACACACATACATATACCAAAACAGCAAAGTATTAATAATCACATAGAAATCGATGCGGGCCGAAATCACCCGTCCAACCCATGCCAGCATGGAAAACGGACGTATGATGATGATGATGATGATAATCTAAAGACAAAAATATAAATAAGAAATAAAATACATTCCATAGATGTATATGCATGCACTGTGCATGTAATTAAGTACATCTCTTGGTAAATATCCTAAAGGAGTAATGAATCAAAAGGGAACACACTGAGAATATAATGGGTTTGTTAGGGTCGTAATTCAAGAGTCAACGGAGAGATAGTATTAATGAACAGCTAGTAAAGGCAATAATGGAAAGAAAAAAACATCCTAGATTACGTGTGAGGAGAAGGGGACAAATATGTGGGCTTGTGGTAACAAGGAATTTGTTGTAAACAGGCTTGAGTGGGAAGTATAAGGAGGTAGAGGAAAGCGTATTAAACTAATGAACTAAGATTATCCACCCCCTATAAATTGGTTTTATAAAATCTAAACATTTTCAAAATTTTAAGGTTACAGTTAATAATCAGTTCATTCGTCTTATTCAGTAAATCTTTTCCCCCTAGTAGAATTTCAAGTGATTCTCTGACATAATCAGAAATTTCTTCTCTCACCTGTATATGGTGTAGCTGTGTAAATCACCGACCATTCCAGCTTGTAATCAATTCCCTTAAGTCTCAAAGACCATACGTGTTTGGCTAGTGAAGTGGATTTTATCAGTTTATTATTGGTGAAAGAATATTTATGCAAATAATATCTATTTAAAAAAAATTTGATGTAGAGCCCATATAGTTATTAGTTGTGTTGTGTGTTACTACACTGCATTTATATATTACGGTTTTCATTAGGCAGTTACCGTTCAATGGGCAACTATTACTATCCCTACAATTACATGTTCTATTAATAGTATCTACAATTGAATTATTGACTTCACTGTTAAGTTTATAATTATTAGCTTTTGCTATATTGTCCGCTAAATTAGGAGTTGTAGAATAAGAGATTTTAACAGTACGAGTGTTTAATATTTGGTGGTATTTCTGCTGATGTGGGAAGTTACTTGTAAGAATACTAAAGAAAGTTTTAAGTATGTTAGTCCTAACTTGTATGCTGTAGGGTGGATTAAACCAACTAACGTTTCTTTTCCTGTTTTTGCCCTACCATTTTTAATTGGAGTGATGTCAATATTCCTGGATCTTACAATATTAGATTTACATTGCATAAGGGAATGTATATTATTGCTACTATGATTGTTATAATTATGTCTTGTATTGTTCATAATCTTATAATTAAGTATATTTAAGTATAGTTATCAATATCAAATTGTATGAATGCCATTACAGATTTATCAGTAAGGTTAATAAACCAGTTTACAACTTCATCCTTGTTTCCCCCAGAGGTCTAGTTTAATGTGGTTCTCAATGGTAGGTATTAATCTATCAATGATTTTCAAAAACTAATTCTACCTAAGTCTGATTTTGAAGGGCAGATTAACCTAATAGAAGGATTATTATTGAAGTTACTTTTATGATCCTTAATGTTGAATCTAGGGGCTTTGGGCTGGAGGGGTTCAGTCTTATCCTCGAGTTGTAGTCTATTGACAATTTTGAATGCCTTATCATTAATTTTTGATAGATCTGAGTTTTTGGCCTTTTTATAGTTCTTGTGGAGTTCTTTTCAAATAAAATCCTTATAAGTGTGTTTGTCCATACTACATGCCAAGCTTGCACCGAGGGTGTGTCCTCCGCCATATAACATCTCGCCAAACATAACAGTTTTTAGTCATCTCCTTTGTAAGGTTCAATTTCTTGAGGTCAGCCATTATAAAACAGCTTCTGCACAGTTTCCATCTACCAAATTTCACCCATAAGGTATTGATAGACCAAAGGCTCCATTTCTTTCTTAGCAAGAATGAGAAAACATTATCCATAGCTGAATGTTGCTGCCAATGCCAACAGACATGGTGACATGTTAATATTTATGATTTTTATTTCAGTTATTTGTGTAGGTTTAGCAGAGTAATGGGTAGGCTGTTATCTTTGAGTTGGTTAGCAAAGAAATTTTGGGTTTATATTTCAAATAATCTATCTATTAATATAAGCAGTGTTTCTATTTTCCATTCTGTTTGTCTATCCTGAAATGACCTGTCAGTGATTACAATGTTAGCCATTATTTGTCCACGGCAAGAAGGCCTCCCAGCAGGTACCAATTGTTCCTATCCTGTACCAAAAATTTAACTGACCATTCAACTGTTCATCTCTTACTTTCCTCTCACTTTCAATTTCTTTCTTCCTCACTTACCTTCCCATCACTAACTTTCAACCTTATTTCTCAGAATGTTATCCTTTACTCCAAAATATTAAAATACATTCTTTTCGCTCTTAATAAATTCTCCTCACAATTGTAGATGGCCACACTGACACCTTTTTTAAAACTGTTTTCCATTTTTCTCTATAAAAAAATGATGGAACTACTCAATTGACAAGTCTTATATTGGTTTAATATGTATTTCATTGATTATATATTACTGAGTAGAAATGTACATAAGTTTAACTGTCCATGTATAAATTACATGTAGTTATGTAATTGCATAAAGTCTCTGGGGAGAAGTTATCCGGGACAAAACACAGCGAGTGCCGTTGCATGTTTGGGTGTTCAGAACCATGTTAGAAATACATGTACACATTTTATACATACATATATATATATGTAAAACCTAGATACAATACCCACAAGCACTCTTTTAATAACCCAAAACTAGCACACTCAACATCTTTATCTCAATATCTTTGGGACTTAAAATTTAAGAGAATAAGTTATAAACTTAATTGGGAAATCATTGGTCATACCAAACCTTATGTAGGAGATAAATATGAATGTAATCTCTGCTTGCATGAAGGATTGGAAATACTTCTCTCTAATAATAAATTACTTAACAGCAAGAATGAAACTGGAATAAATTGCAAATGTAGATTATATACAGGGATAAATTGCAAACGTAGATTATATTATAGTTCCAAGCATTCTAATTACAATAATTACAAAAATGATAATGGTTAGTAGCATTCAGTTGTATACATTTATCTATTATTTAAAATGGTATTATTAGTCTTTCATATTGATTTAAACTCTTTATTAATTACTCAAATGTACTTTATTAATTCATTCATATTTAATGCACTCATATTCAGTACTCTAGCTTCTTGTATGTATACCTATCTAAGCAAATATTAACTATAATCTCAATTAATTACTATTATATATACAATTGTTAATCTGTGTCTTTATACCTATTTCTATATTTCTTCATTCTTTACTCTTTCTTTTTCTTTTCTTTTATTAAATTTATTTAAATTTATTTTATTTTATTTTGATAGATTGGGTTGTTATCGTCTACAGGCTAATTATTGTCATGTATTTATTATGTATTTATTGTCATGTGTTTATTGTCATTGTTATTGTAATTGTTTTTCTCTCTCTCTGGATGCATGCAATCGTGTGTGTATCTATTTTTTTTTCTTTCTTTCTATCTTTTTCTATTTGTCTTTTCCATTACATAATCTAACATATTTGGATTATCTGTAGCATGTACCAAATAGTTTCTCTATATTTCCCCACTGATAATCTTTTTTCATATAAGTTCATACATGGACAGGTATTATTAAATATATGGTTCGTGAGACTATATTTTTATTTAATTTTTTTCTATTATTCCAATATATTATTTCGATATTTTAACTAACCCTAATATATTCCAGCTAATTCCTTCATTATTTTATAACTGTTTATTTTTTCATATATTGGCTTATTATTCTCTCTCTTTCTCTACTACTTGTAAGATTGGGGTCTATATAAACATTGACATATATTTATCTATATATCCTTTTCTCCCTTTATTTATCTATTTATTTATCTATCTAATTATCCTTTTCTCCCTTTTTTTTCATTACTGTTAATAGATAGATTGAGTTGTTATAGTAAGCTTTTTATTATCATAGTTCTTTTTTCCTTTCTTTTTTCTCTCTCTCAATGCATGCAATTGTGTGTGTATCTATTTTTTTTTATTTCTTTCTGTCTTTTTCTATTTGTCTTTTCGATTGCTTTACTGTATCTTCTCTAGAATGCTTATATGTTGACAGCCCAATAACTTTAGTGTATCTATTTTTAATCATTACATTCATAAGTTTTCCTCTTAACATATTACTATATGTATTTATTTCCTTCTTTTCTCTTCACCACAACTATGACTGGTCATTTTTTTCAAACTAAAATTTTTGACTTTGTCCAACTAAATTTACTACATATATTTCCGTGTTGGGTGTGTTTTTGCTCAACTTATTACCACCCAATATTCTTTCTCTAACTTTTAATTGGTTGTTACTTAATCTCTACCCACCTCATAGATTATTCTGTTGAATTTAGCTTAACCTAATATCATATATATTATCATCTTTCTAATAAGTTTTCAGTTTTCCTATATATTTTTTAAGGATCACTCTCTGAAGATATGAGTTGGTGAACAGTATGGAATTTATAATTCCGTTCTTTTATTGTCTTAACTACTTATGAAACATGTGTAAGACAGATGATGTAAGCTTTACATCGAATAAAATGTATTTATAATCTTGGTGGTGGTGGTGGTGGTGGAGCTGCTGCTGCTGCTGCTTTTTCTGCTGCTGCTGCTGCTGCTGGTAGTGGCTGGTGGCAGATTTTTTTTACTATATATTTTTGCTTAAAAGGGTTATGGCGTTATTTTTTATTAAGTGATCTACCTGTTTTAACATTCCTATCTATGCAAATAGTTTCTTTTATCTGTCGTAACATTGCGTCGTTCCCGTGTTTGGGTATAATTTTTACTATTTCCCTCCATAGTCTTTCTTTCTATATCATATAATTTGTTATCAGGGTTTGTCTTTAGAAAAGTATTAAAGGGGGTTAAACTTAAGATCAGGGTATTCGAGAAGCCAGGTAGATCCATTAGATCGCAATTATGTAATATACACCTCTCTAATGGGAATCCCTATACTAAAAACAGCTGCATAAATTGTAAAATGAACCCCCGCAAGACTAGGGACGTAGTGTATTGTATAAGATGCATGGAAGGAGAATGTAAAAACACCACCACTAGGTAAGGTGAAATAGAGCATAATATAAGCAGAAAGGATAGATGAACGCTAGCGGGAGTACAAGGACAAGAAACCTACTTCTATATTATTTCAACATGCTAATGCAGAAAACCATAATAAAATAGACACTATACAAGTAAAGATTATATCCAAACACGTGAACGACGCAATGTTACAATAGATAAAGGAAACTATTTGCATAGATAAGAATGTTAAAACCGATAGATCACTTAATAAAAAATAACAGCGTAAGCTCTTTAAGAAAACATATATAGTAAGGAACTTCTGCCACCAACCACTACGATCACAACCACCACCGCAACCATCACCACAACCACCATCACAACCACCAACATCAAAACGTATTTTAAGATATGCATGAATGAGTACTGGACAGTAGACAGGAAGACCAGAAAATAGCGCAAACATACACACACACGCACATACACACAACACACACATGCAAATATACACATACACACACACACATCACACCTAAACCATAACACCAAACAGCCCCTCAAGTTTTAAAGCAAGATAGGCATGAATGAATTTAAGACGGTTAATAAACACACACACACACGCGCACATGAACACACAGGCATACACACGGACACAGACAACAACAAACCACAGAATAATGTATGAACACACATTATCGCGCCCCCAAAAAGGACAACATGAAACCACACACACGCACGCATGCACGCACACACATGCACACACACATACCTACATCGCCTATAAATATAGTCCAACACAACAACACAGAATGCGATGAGATACACCATAACACGGACTACTGCAACTACAGCTAAGCTGCATAGATAGGGGACGTCATCGACAAAGTCACAGACTGTGACGAAAGGACTCTGACAATAAACAATAGGTCAATGATCTATCAATAAACTAGAAGCAGAAGTGAAAGGAGCCAGTGCATGTGTTCCTTTTTAGCATAATGAACCTCCCCAAATACAATAATA
>JAOPJM010518688.1:0-10742 GCA_027124095.1 Muusoctopus leioderma
ACAAGAAAGTTATTTTACTAAATTCCTCCAAATTCTTGAATATTTCATTAGAAATACGGTAACGAAAGGGTTAAACAATTTTTTCTCCACACATTCCATAATAGATTGTCTATGATAGACGAACCATGCCATAAACGTAGCACTGGTGAAATTACTAGACTTCCGATCTACTCCAAACTTCGCTCTGTCGTTTTAAGATGGTCGCCTCGCCATTTTAAAATTCTCCTTTCGGCAAACTTCCGTAAGAATAAATTATCTAAACATGTTTTTTCTTGCAAATATAGTGTTAGTAGCATATGACTGTATTTACAACTATCTACAAATTGTGTAAGCGTACAAAGAAATACTCGAGATAGTAGACGAGCGCGCTGAGAGAGAGACCTCTTGAATATTAATGGAGACTCCGACTTCAAATCCTTGTTTCCATGCTGGTACATTATTTGTTTGAGAAGAACTAGGAGATGGAATAGTCTGATATAAACACAGAAAGTTTGGTATAGTCCGGTCGCCTCTTTGTTTTTACCATTGCAAAGTTCTTAATCAAAAAGTGAATTGCCCACTCTATAAGCACAATTCACTAAACACAAGCTCACGCGCAAGGTAATGAGTCAATCTTATGCAATGTCCCCCCCCCCCCACCTACAGTGTAAATATTTTCAAGTCCAATTGCGGTAGTGTTGTTGGCCACGAGTACATGTTTAACAAACTAAACGTATGCCATCGAAACCTCACACATAGGCCTAGAACTAAAGTGTGTCATTCGTTGGCGGGATTGAGGAGTTACACTGCGGTTTATCAGACGTAAAACAGACTGATAAATACGAGAGGATTGTCACCATATAAACACACACGTGTGTGTGTGTGTGTGTGTATGTGTATGTGTGTGTGTGTAAATATTATATATATATATATATATATATGTACATATATATGTGTGTGTATAAACAGTATGTGTGTGCGCGTGTGTATATATATATATACTTGCACAAAAATACATATCAATATATTCAGGCATATACGCATATATGTATTTTTTTTTATATGTGAGTGAGTGAGTGAGTGAGTGAGTGTGTGTATGTGTGTGTATGTGTTTGTGTGTGTGTGTTAATTATGGATATCAATTCACACGAATTCTGTCGTATTTATAATGATTAATCATTAATGTTTTGATTTCATTAATCATTCATGTTAGATTTCATCGATAATTATTAATAACCTTTTTAGGTATTAGACTTTGTAACTGTTACTATTACATTTTTTCACCAACATCAACAAAGAAATATTCTTGTCGTAACAACCAAATTTCAACGGATACCTTTTGAAGTCTGTTGCGTTAGAATCCGGGAGAGGATTTATTCCCAGCCTAAGTCTTTTTGGAGTAGAGATTTGGTTATGTATGGCTACATAACTCTATTATGTCGAACTGCATACGTTTATAAATGTGTTTATTATCTATGTTACTGAACCACTTGACGACAAAGATACTATTAATCCATAAAGAAAGCAAAATAAACCTGAATGGTGTTAGATATCATGGAATTAAAAATATTTTAGTTTCTCAAAAATTGGAAAATCTTAAACAGTTAGGGACACAGGTGGCAAAGTGGTAGAGTCGTTAGCGCGTCGGACAGAATGCCTTGCAGTATTCGCTCCGGGACGGGACGCTCTGAGTTCAAATCCCACCGCAGTCAATGTTGCCTTCCATCCTTTCGGGATAGATAAATAAAGTACCAGTCTATGGTGTTGGACGGGTGGAATCGGTAGAGCGTCGGACGGGCTACCTTCCGGTATTTGTTACGGCATTTTGCGTTCTGAGTTCAAATAGGCTGCTTAAAACCCCCCCACCTGGCCCTTGGGCGCCTTTAGCGGTGTTCACAGCACTTGATAATGAACATTTAAAAGGAATCTGAGCTCTTTTAGTTATATAAACAATGAACGCTCTGCGTGGCCGTCCAGTCCTGACAGAAACAGTGGCCAAAACTCGCTCTGAAAAATTGAAAAATAGAACACATTGGGTAATGTAGTCCTAGATACACTTCCATATCTGAATAAACGATGTGATCGTCCCGTCCCGACTGGACCGCATTTGATCATAGGTTTGCTCGATTAGAGCTGACTTGGAGATAAACAACACGACTAACTCCAACGGCATCATCAAAAATAACAACGATAATACGAGCCAACGTCGTAGCCTTTATGCAGTCGCTTGGTTTGCTAGAAATGGCACCGAATCTCTCTGAAATCATACCCTGCTATATTACGCTGTGTAATATGTGAGGACTTAGTCCTCCTATGTTAAAAAACGAAATGACAACTCCCTGATGTATCAATTTCATAATGAATTACAAAGCAATGGTTAATTAAACAATATATTATGAAAGATAAATTATTGATAGATTATGAGAATTGAATTAAAAATGGATTATGCAAGTTGAATTTAGAAAATATTATGAAAGTTAAATTTTAAAAAATTGAATGTTAAATTAAAAATAAATTATGAAAGATAAAATTTAAAATAGATTATGAAAGTTAAATTGAAAATAGATTATGAAAGTTACATTAATAACAGATTATGAAAGTTCAATTAAAAATACATTATAAAAGTTAAAATTGAAGTTATATTATAAAAGTTAAAATTGAAGTTATATTATAAAAGTTCAATTGAAAATAGATAATACAAACAAAAGTAAAAATAGATTAAGAAATTTAAATTAAAAATAGATTAAAGAAGATCAATGAAAAATGGATTATTATTATGATTATTATTATTATTACTATTACTACTATTACATCTTTGAATCTCTTGTTTTCATCTCATATCACCGGGCCCAAACCATGGTCCTGAGGTTATACAAGGTAGATGTTGTTACTTTTAGGACAGCACTCTCCGTAGTATATGTGCTGTTCCTGGCAGGGTTGCTTTTTGGAGTTCGTGTAGGGTGATGTTTTCTGGGATTTTGTTAGTGAATTTATCCAGTCCCTTTTTGATTAATCCTAGTCCTCCGATCACTGTCTGCTGGTATTGTCATATCGATCAGCATACAGGTTTTATCTTTGGTGTTTTTAATTATGGTGTATGTAATGGCATATCCCATAGGATAGTAACATTGTCATTCTTGACAGCTGTTTCTGGTTTGTGGTCATACCATATTTCAGAGACTTTGATGTCATATTTCCTGCAGATTCTCCACTGTAGGTATGCTGCTGTCTTGTTGTGGCGGTGGATATTTTCGTTTTTTTGCCAATACTGGGCAGCCGGAGATGATGTAGTCAGTGGTTTCTTCAAAGGTTCCCCATATCCTACACATAACCTACACATATCCATGTCATCTTTGATGATACGATGGTGGTATGACCTGGTGCTAAGACTTTGATCTTGGGAGGTGATGATAAAGCCCTCCGTCTCTACCTTGAGTCCAATACATCTGAGCCATTGATTTGTCTGCTGTTGGTCAACATCTACCTCTTTAAGCCTTTGTGGGTATTTGCCATGCATAGCTTTTCCTTCGCAGTTCTTCCTTATTTGTTGGTGGCCATGTTGTTTTGCCTTTCGCTTTATTCTACGGGCAAAAGATGTTGTTGCCTCGTTTTCATTTTGTGCTAATTCAGGGATATTTAGTTCTTGTGAGAATTTTCTCAACTCTTTCATGATTGAATATAGCTTCTTCCTGCTTTCATGATGTTTGACAATTTCTAGAAGGGGGTCTTGTGATGTTGAAAGGTAGGTGTCTAGGCCTATGGTGGTGGTTTTGTAGGTTAGTTCGAGTTGTACCAAACATCTACCTCCCTCTGCTCTTGGTAAGTAAATTCTGTCAACATCTGCCTTTGGATGGTGTATCTTGGCGATTGTCAGTATTTTCCTTGTTTTAGTATCTAGTTTCTTAATTTAACTCTATACTCAGTAGTCTTATTTTTATTGCGTGCCTTGGTTATGTGCAGTGTTTTGTTTTTGGTATTGTTGCTTCTTTTGCCTAGTAGTGCAATTTTCTATATGTTGTGCATATTTGTAAGACCTGGAGTTTTGGTTACGTATTTGTCTGCACGTTCTTTTTAGCAATCCCAATGCATCTATTATTATAGGGATTGTTTTTGTCTGTCTCCACATTCGGATTATCTCTATTCCCTGATCTTTATAATTGTTTAATTTCTACATTATCATCTGTTGGATACATTATCATCTGCTGGAACAGAACTGTTCGATTAGGAGGCATTTCTTTTCGTAGTAGTCCTTGACAACAATATCTGGTAGATTATCTTTGATCTCCCTGTCTGTGTATATTGGCATATCTCAGAGTATGGTCACTTTGTCATTCTCTGAAACAGTTTTGTTGTGTATATGCCACCTCTTTTCTGTTGGTATTTCATAACTTACAGTGCATGTAAGTCCCAGTTCTGTCATACATGGAAGTGTATTCTTTCTTGGCTAAGACTGAGCAGCCAGAGACAATGTGGTTAACTGTTTCTTCCTCATCGCCACATATTCTACAGTTAATTACTGTGTTCTGCTTCATTATATGATTTTGATGGTTTCTAGTGAGGAGGCTTTGATCCTGTGCTGCAATCAAGAATCCGTCAGTCTCAGCTTTGAGTCCTGTGCTTCTCAGCCAGTGTTATGATTTTTCCTTGTCTACTTCCACCTTGTTCAGCCTTTTCAGGTATTTACCATGTAGATGCTTTTCTTGCCATCGATTTATCATGGCATTCTGTAGTACCAGTTATAGATCATAGTTTTGACTTTTCACAATTTCTATTGTTTCTCCCGTCTCTTCGTAACAATTTGTCATTTCAGCCCCCACGCGCGCGCGCGCACACACACGCACACACACACACACGCACACACACACACATAATCAATTGGCTTAGTATCACAGGAATGCATTTCGTTTTTTCCCATGCGTGTTTGTGTCATATAATCTTTCTTTTGCGCAAATTGGTAATGGAAATATCTAAATCAGTATTATATTGTAATGTAATTATAGTTTTTTTTTATAATTAAGTTATTACGACAACATTAAAAGGATAAGTTTATGTGTTATTGTATTTATTTTAAAGGGATTTGGGATTTATATTATAGCTTATTAATTTTACAGCATATGCCTGGTAGAAAAAATGTCGGCAATATTCACAGGAATAATTGAAATTTGGTTTTATTCCTTCCACCGCTAGAGAGACAAAGCTTACGTGTTTGCCATGTGAAAAGTAATGTTGCAATGAAGCCTTTGAAGATGAAAGTCAACCGTAAGAGAATGCATTCAGATATGAAAACTCAAAGATCTTCAGTTGCTAAGACATTGAAAGAAAGATTTAGAAAACGTCCAGTCTGAATGTCAGTTTTCAATTCTGATATTGAAGTGGGGAAATTAAAGCTAATACAATATATCCTTCAACATAGCGAGAGAAAAAAGAATGCCACATGCTACTGGAGAGGATATTATACTAGCCGTAAAAGCAGTCATACAAACAGTTATGAAGGACTCCGAACCTATTTAAAGTTATTCCTCTGTACAACACCATATCGATAAGATGGCAAAACATGTTGAAAAGGCAGTAACTTCAGAGCTTCAACAGTGTAAGTTTTCTATCTAGCTGGACGAGTCAGCGTTTGTAAGTTCTAATATTCTCATGGCCTATGTAAGGTAAAATGAATTGTTTATGAATTTCTCTTTGCCAAATATCTTAAAGCTAATTCGAACGGTGAAACGATTTTCTTGTGTTTGGAAGAGTATTTGAGAAAATATACTATTCCTCTTAATAATATTACGGCAGTTGCTTCTGATGGTGCACCGACCATGATTGGTAGGTACCGAGGTTTTTCAGCTTTCCTAAAGAAAAAAGTTCCTTATGTATGCAGTGTACGTTGTGTTTTACACAAACAACATCTTGTGCAAAAACAAAATATAAAACTCATTGAAGAACTTCATGATGCTTTGAAAGTGCGTATCAAATCTATGCAGAAGATAAAGGCAAACCCGCTCAGTTCTCAACTTTTTGCATTATGTGATACCAATGTTATGCGATACCAAGAAATAAAAATTCAAACAGCTTCTTTTGCATACTGGAGTGAGGGGGTTATCTTGAGGAGATAGCTTACAAAGGTTAGTTGAACTTCTTGATTCAACTGTATACTTCCTTAATGATGTGTATCCTTCACTAGGTAAGGAACTGCAGCTGTATAACAATTACATGTTTTATTTAGCAGGCATATATTCTAAATTTAATGAAGTGTAGAAACGATTACAAGGGAAAGATGTTAATATAATTCAAGCTTGAACTCTTATTTTAGGATTCAAGTAAAGATTGGCTTATATAAATAATCCTTAGGCTGCAGGAATTATTAATATTTCTCAAACCTGTCACGACTGGGACAAGAAGCAACTAGAAATATTTCAAATAACGGCCTATTCATCTATTCAACCCGCCTTGAAAACTTAAAATATTTCAATGTTTTTTTTGAGGATCTTGACTTGATTGTTTCTCCATTCTATGTTGAAATAGAAAATGGAGATATTGAAACTAACTTATTAGAAGTATTGATTGAAATGAACATGGATCTCAATGCAAAGGAATTGTTCAAATATAAAGGTTTTAGCGATTTCTGGATCAATGAAAATACTGCAACCAAATACCCAAATATTAGAGCAGGTACTGACGCGTTTTTACTTGCATTTCAACATTCCTATATAATCGAAACCGGATTTAACCATATAAATGAATTGAAACAGATTTATCGACAAACGTTATGATCTAACACTCAAATTCACAAATTTTCATCCTTATATTCATGCTAGTGTTAGCAGTCCTCAGGCCCATCCATCTCATTGAGAATGTAAACGTCATCAATTAAAAGATATTTTATTATCTCTTTATGATTTACATTTATCTCCGCTGCATTAGTAAAGTAACCCACATGATCTTATTTTTCTCTCAATAGTATTATATATTTTCTTATTATTACAATCCTATAATATTCAGTCTCTATTCAGATATCATTAAACCAGAAATATGAAAAAGGTATTAACGGAGTTCAGTGGAGTAAATTTAGAAGTAGGTTTTTGTTATGTTTACATTCATGAAATCAATCAATTATCAATTATCAACATACTTTATCGCTGATAGAATCAGCGATAAAGTACGTTTAAAGCGATAAATGTTTGCCATTTATCACTCTAAATTCTTTAGAAAACGCTTCATATTATTTTCAATATTATTCATTTTCAACCGCTCTGTAAGGTTAATTATCTCTCTGATTTCTAACAATGGGCGTTTTCAATATTTGAAACGTTCGTATAGCGTACTTTATCGCTGATAAAAAAATAGGTTATGGAATTACTTTTTGGATATTATGCATCATTTATATTAATTAAAATAGGTTATCATTGATAATAAATTGATTTTATGAATATACAGATCGCGTAGATCCTCTTTTGAATTCATTTCACTAAACTCCGAGATAACCATATTATTTTACTGAGTGCTTGATTGGGGATCGATGAAAGCTCCGTAAGTAAATCTGTAATGGGGTGAGGAAACCTCTGGTCTAGATAGTATGTTGTGTGAGTTGTGTTATTGATTTAAAAGTGTCTTGAGTATGATATGGGCTGTCTAGCAGGGCTATTTTTCGGACCGTATGTAGAGTTGTGAGCTCTGGTATTGTTTATATGTTTTTGTTTGCATTTTTCTTTACCATAGCTATTGCTCCAATTATTATTTCTACCGTCTTTCACTTTCATACTCCACACCCTGCTTATTTCCATTTTAAGTTCCTTGTATTTTGATAGTTCATCGACTTCCTTCCGGGCGATGTTTTGGTACGAGGTGTTTTCGTTCTTCTCGACGGCATATTGCCCAGTAGACATAGCTGCTGGCTCGACCTTGACTTTAGATATACTCCGAATTTGCAAGGCATGGACAGCAGAAATGATGTGATCAATTGTCTCATTGTACTGACTGCACTTCATGTTCGCTCTTGTTTCGTTATTATGTCTTTATTTTTATTTTTTTCTGTTTTTATTTTTTTTTGTGGCTAAGCATCGATTCTGTGCTGCTAAAATCAGACCTTTTCGTTTCTGCTTTTTGTCTACAGCTTATGAACCATTGTCGGCTTTCACTCTGGCTGACTTCCTCTCTGTCGAATCTTGCAGAATATTGGCTTTAGACTGGTTTTCTCTCCATTTTTCTTTAGTGGATTTTGGAAATCCATTTTGATGTTGTCTTTTGTTTTGTGTTTAACTTTGTTGTTTTGTCCTTATCTAAATCATTTTATTCAGTGTAGTTAGCTTCTAGTTTGTATTTTATTGTTTCCTTATATAGAGAGCAAAGTTGTTTTTTTTTCTTCGTTCATGTTCCATTATTACACTAATCAGTTTACCTTTGCTTGCTTTAAGTATTTTCTAGTTTTATTGTTATTTCTTTGTAACAGTTCTCTATTTGTATTAAGCCCCATTTTCCCTGTGTGTGAGTGTAGGTATATCCTATATATATCGTCTTAAAGGGTGGTCACTTCAGAGCGCTATTAATAATTTCCTAGTTTTCTGTCTAAGCACTTACATTAACTTATCTTCCAATTTATTATATTGAAGCTGTAGTTTATAACTGAAATTGCTAGCGTATATATACTGATTATCTTATTTCTAGTAATGAGTTTAGATTTTAATATTAGTCTGACTCTTCTGTAGTACCCATTTTCTAATTTTCTCTTTCATTTAAGTATGTTGTATCTTATCAGCTTCATCTACTCCTAAGTAGCTGTATAGGTGGTTCTGGTCTAATTCTTTGATTTCAGTTTCTGGTTGTAATTGAATGTTTTCAGCTTTAGTTAATTTTCCTCTTCTTTTAGTAACTTTGGCACATCTAGCTAGTCCCGTACGCATGTTTTTTTTATTCCTACTGACTTCATCAACAATTATATCACTGGTAGTCCCTTCTTAGAGCTATCCGTACTCGGCTATTGAGAATTGCTGTTGTTTAGCCTCAAGTAGGCACTGATCGAACATACCCACTATGATCAAAGACATTTCAGTCAATACCATCCCGCATTTTTCATGGATAGTGTATCCCGATTACATTAGCCAATGCATCCTGCCTTTTCTAAGACGGTAGTGTGTGATTGAGGAAGATTTGGCTGCTATTTCTAGCAGGTTGAGCCATTGAAAGTTAAGTGTTTTGGTCTCGGACAAAGCACAATGCCAGAGACTAGATACGAATGGTTGAGTCAACCACGCTTTCGTGTGATATAAATCAACGTAAACTAAGAGGTAAGTTGACATTGCGACCGAGTTTCATTTCTAGATAGATGAAACGTATTTCACTTTATTTAGAAACGTCAACCTATATCTTCGTTAAATTTTCCAAATGAAAAGCGTTAATTTTGTATTCGACAGGCTTCCACCGTCATAATACGAACTCGATCCGTTTTAAACCGGGCTATTTCACTAGCACTAACCGCAATGGGAACTAAGTTTTGTTTACGAATTACTTGAATAATCTCAGTTGATCGAAGTTTTTCAATATTACACGTGTGAGACTCTACCGCATTTGTATTAAATATGCAGAACGCTCACGTGAGATATTTTCCCTCAGCTTTATTGTCGATACTCAAACTCAGCGTCACTACATTCTCTCTATTTCAATATATATTGATCACTCTTAGTTTTGCCAAATGAGTAGAATATAGTTCGCTGAGGAGGTCTAGGAAGACCGAAACATGCCTGTTGCTTTCATCAGCTGGCTTTGAAAACTAAATCCACTCCAATCTGTTTTGTCTATATTGTCCAAAAATTTCGATCAACTGATCTTATTGGAGTTATTTCCTTTGCTTCTTGTTCTTAGAATTTAAGCATCACTAGTGGGAATTATAATCTACTAATTGCTTGGATAATCGCAGTTGACTAAAGTCTTTTAACTCACTTTATTACATATCGGAAACCCCACTGTATTAGTGCTTACTTGTTCATTTCCTATAGTAACCTATTCATAGCTAACTGTTATATTTCTTATGCACTGTTCACCTATTTTCAGTGATTTGTATAGTACAGTGTTTATATACAGTACCACTCTGGCCATAATTATAAATTACTCGCATTTCATCGAAAATTCGGTTTACTTTACTATGACCAAATAATATATTAAACTATGAATGATCAGTATCTAGGTATGGATGTTTCCCATCACACCCTCAACTTACTTATCTACCTACTATCTACCTGCCTACTTACCTGTTTATCTGTCAATCAATAAATAAATCAATCTATCTATCTATCTCTCTCTCTCTCTCTCTCCCTCTCGTTCTGTATATATATATATATATATATATATATATTCTTTTATTCTTTTATTCTTTTACTTGTTTCAGTCAGTCATTTGACTGCGGACAAGGTGGGTCACCGCTTTGAAGAGTTTAAGTCGATCAGATCGACCCAAGTATATATTTTCAAGTCTGGTGCATATTCTATGGGTCTCTATTGAACCGCTAAGTTACAGGAGATAAACAAACAGGCAGATACGGAGAGGCAAATTCAAACACACAGATGCACACACATACACACACACAATATATATATATATATATATATACATATACACACACATATATACACACTTATATATATATATATATATATATATATAATAAATGGATCTCCGTCTGAACCAGACGATGAGTGTTCGGTTGTTCGATCAACTGAACTACCAACTCACTGAATTAGCGTGTAAGCGGCTGAGTATTCCACAGACACGTGTACCCC
>JAOPJM010518708.1:0-10742 GCA_027124095.1 Muusoctopus leioderma
TACAGTTTGCCGCAAGTAATTAATTATAAAACCTGGATATTCCACGGGTACCCAGTAGTTACATTTAGATATTTCCGTATGTTCTGTTATCTTGTCGTTCGTGCATGCAAATCTGGCTTCTCTCGCTCTGTATGTGGGTGTGGCTCTGTATTATGTGTGTGTGTGTGTGTGTGTGTGTGTAGCTCTCTGTATTCTGTGTGTGTGTGTGTGTGTGTGTGTGTATGTGATATTGTATGTGTGATATTGTCTGTGTGTGTATGAGTGAAGAAATTAGTTAGGGTTTTTTGTAGTTCGTGTACTTTTTTTTTTGGGGGGGGGTGTAAAGTGTGTGTGTGTGCGAATAAAAAAACAACATTTTGTGTTTTTTTTTGTGTGTGTACGTGTGTGTGTATATGTGAGTGAAAAAAAAATCTGTGTTTTTTTTGTGTATGTGTGTGCATATGTGTGTATGTGCGTATGTTAGGGTGTGTGTGTGTATGTGGATGTATGTACGTGTGTGTGTGTTGTATGTGTGTGTGTGTGTATATATGAGTAAAACATGTGTTAGGATTTGTGTGTGTGTGTGAGTGTATGCATATGTGTATGTGTGTGTATGTGGATGTATGCACGTGTGTGTACGTGTGTATGTTGTATGTGTGTGCATGTGTGTGTGCGTGTGTGCGTGTGTATGTGTGTGAGTAAAACATGTGTGAGCAGCGGCTTATATTTACCCTTCACACATTTTTTAGTCACCCACGCACACACATACAACTCACACACACACGTGCACTCACGTACATACATCCACATACACACACATCCACATATACACATATACATACACATCCACATATACACACACATACACACACAGACAGACACACACACGAAGAAACCCGAACACATTTCTTACTCATACACACACACACATACAACACACACGCACAATTACCCATGCACACACACAAGGCACCGCGCACTAACACACACACACACACACACGCTAACCAACATTTGGACATAATACTACCCTTCTACACCACTACCCCCTACCCCCACACGTACACAAGCGCCACGATCACACACAAACACACACCCACACACATACAACTACAAATTCCTACCTCTACCCTCCTGTTCCGTGCGACCAGTTTCAGCCCACTCACGACTTCCGGTCATCTCTTTTCCTCCCGACATCATGTAGGCTACACGTGCTTTTTTTTGCCAGACCTTTTCTCTGTTTTCCTCATTTTTCCTTTTCTTTCCGTCTCCGTCTATCCGTAGAAGGACTATGTCCGAAACGTAATAACCAACTCTTTTTCTTTTTCCACCAGCGTCAAGCTAATAACTTTGTCTGTAATCTACAATAACTTTGTTCGTAATCTACCTCGTCTTGTTGTTATTTCTTGTGTTTGTTTTGCTTCCTACCCATCACACGCTAACACGGAACTACCCCCACGTTATCCTGCCATTGTAACAACTCTCGGAATATTTGGAGTACCTAAATACTTGGAATGTACCTGGATTTTTACTATTGGACTACCATCTTGGATTACGTCGGACTTTACATTTGATTTCATCACCACAATTCTCCGTGACACTTCTCATTGCTTTCTCCTTGCATCGCTACTCCTATTATCTTCTCTCCATCCTCACTTCTCACTCCTTACAGCCCATCTCTTCACTCCACCACCATACCAGCTCTCCACTCTTTCGTCCAGAACTTACAACTCAAACTCACACGTTTCCTCACCTCCTTTCCCCCTGTTGCGTCCAACCCTCTGTACATCTCTCACGACTTCTCTTCAAAAAAACCCATCACCTGTCTTTTCTCCACCGGTGCCTTCACCACCACCTCATCCAACATGGTTTTCACTTTAAGTTCCACACGGCCTCCCACTCCCCCCCCCACCATAGAATCTATCCTCGTCTATTCTTCCCGTCTCCTCATGCACGCCACCCTCTGTTCCATCCTCTCCTGTATCCGCACCCTGAACCACCAGCTCCCCACGCCCACCCCCTCTTCTCCTCCACTTCCACCCCTCACTCAGTCCATTCTTCCCTTCATTCTACACCTCAACCATCTGCTCTTCGACTTTCTCACACACACAAAACCGCAAAATTCACTCCTTACTCTACTCCACTACCAGCCCTTACACTTGTAGCTACACCCCACCGACTGACCCCTACCTCGCACCATCCCACTCTACCCCCGATACACTCCCTCTCCTACCCACCAACCATCACCATCACCTACACCCCCATACATATGGTCCGTCTCTTCATTCGATGAGGATACTTCACCCCCTCGTCCTTACTGCCCTCAACCGCACTTCTTCCCTCACCCCCGCACCCGCCCCACTCCCAACCACCATGCCTTTCCCCTCACCTACCACCCCTCCACCGCAAGATCTTACGTGCATTCCACCTCCTCCAGTCCGACCCTACCACAATCCACCTCTTCCCCACCCGTCCCCTCCTTTAAACGCGCCCGTAACCTGCGTGACCTACTAGCCCGCAGCTCCCTCTCCTCCCGGCGCACCCCACCCGGATCCAACCCTTGTTCCCGACCACGTTACCATACCTGCCCGTTTTTCACCAATACCACCTCTCTCACCGGACCCAACCACCACACCTTCCACATCTCAAACTCCTTTACCTGCACCTCTACCAGCGTCATATACTGCCTTAGATGTTCTCTCTGTAACGCCTTGTACATTGGACAAACTGGGCGTCGCTTATCCGACTGATTCCCGGAACATCTCCGCGACATCCGAATTAGAGCCCCAACCTCCGTCGCACGCCATTTTCGCTCCACGGACCACGCATCACATCGCGTTTCCGTGTTCGGCTTTGCCTTGCACACCAGTTCCATACACTCCAGAGTTCAACGTGAACAGCGGCTTGTATTTACCTTTCAAACCTCTAACCCGTTCGGCCTCAATTTACAACCCCTTCTCCCCTAACACCCCCACCCGCACAATACCCACACATTTATACATACACATACAATCCCAACAGACCCATCAGTTATTTTTTCCTGATACCCACACACCACATACACACACCACACACACACACACACACAACACGCATACACACACAACACAAAACAACGCGCGCACACACACACATCCACATATGCATACACACACACACCACCCTACCAGTTTTTTACCCACACACACACATCCACATATACATGCACACACACACACAACCGTAACAGATTTTTTTACTCACATACACACACACAATGTAAAACACACACACAACATTACACACACACGCCACAAAACACACACGCACATGCACTACCTTCACGCTACACACACATATTCACCTTATTATATAACGTCCACACATACACATTATACACAAATAAGGCACCACACACACACACCCACCAGTTATTTTCCCATGACACCCACATACACACAAAACATACACACACACATCCATATACTGGGATAATTTTCTTGATAACCCCCACACACAACACACGTACAAAACATGCGCACCCACACGACACGTACACACACACACACACAAAACTCTAACGGATTTTATAAACTCACATACACACACAACCTAACACACACAGACACCATATAACACACACACACGTACACGCACTAACTTCACTTTACACACACATTCTCACCACTACATAACCTCCATACTTACACAAATATACAGTCACAGGCACCACGCACTCACACACTCACACACACTCACATACATACACACATACACCCACCGGTTATTATTTTTTCCTGATACGCACACACACACAACGCACATAACACAACACACACAACACGCACATACACCCACACAAACACTACACGCACACCCAACAAACACATACCCGTATACACACGCATACACATATACATACACACATACATACACACACGCACAACACATGCACACTCACACACATCCACATCCACACACACAAACTTACCTTATTGTATAACGCCCACACATACAAAAATACACACAACGCACATACACCCACACACACACTACACGCACACCCAACACACACACATACCCGTATACACGCACGCACACACATGTACACTCACACACACTCACCTTATTGTATAAAACCCACACATACAAACATACACACACAATACATACACATCCACACATAGACACACACAACACATGCACACTCACACACATCCACATATACATACACACACACCATAATATATTACGTCCACAAATACACACACACAACACACACTCATCCACACATACATAAAAACACACGCACACACACATATCCATATATACATACACACGCACACACACTCACCATATTACATAACGTCCACACAAACATAAATACACACACACAAGACACTCCCTCCTCCCACATACATACATACACACAATCCTAACAATTTTTACCCGTACACACACATCTAATATACCTACACACACACACAAACAACACACACACACACACATCCACGTATACATACACACACACATCCACGTATACATACACACACATAAAACTCCAACACAGTTTTTACTCACATACACACACATACATACACATACACACAAAAACCCTAACACATGTTTACTCACACACACGTTCATACAACTACATACACACACACCCTAACATATGCACACACACATCCGCATATACATACACACACACACATACGCACACACACAACCCCGCCCAAATTTTTTTACTCACATAAACACAAAAAACCCCTTCTCACACACACACACACACATCCACATACTTACACACTCACAAAAAACCCTAACACATTTTTACTCACACACCCATACAACACACGTACACACACGTACATACATCTACATACACACACACACAAAAACCCTGACACATGTTTTACTCACACACACATACAACACACACACACACGTACTTACATCCACTTACATACACATCCACATATATACACACACACCAAATCCCCCACAGATTTTTGTTTTACTCACCTACACACAAACATGTACACACTCAAACATTTTTTACTCTCATACACCACCACCCCACAAATTTTTTTTCTCCTCACACACACACACACGTATACGCACTCACATACACACACACAATATCACATACACACACTCACATACACACGCGTACCCCCCCCCCCCCAATTTGTTTCTACTCACACACGCGCGTACACGCACTACGAAAACCCCTAACTGATTTCTGCACTCACATAAACACACACACAATATCACACATACAATATCACATACACACACACACACACAAGGCACCGTGCACTCACGCACACATACATACACACAGACACAAACACATGCACACACACATACACACTCATAGGCACACACACTGAAACCAACACATGGACATAATACCACCCTTCTACACAACAACCCCCTACCCCCAATTATCATTATTGATTAGTAAAGGATCCAAGAAAATGTAATTTCTGTTGTGTGTTTTACCCTTTCGTTACTGTATTTCTAATGAAATATGCTGCCTATGATTTTCAATTAATTTTGAAAATAATTAAGGGGGGGGGGGGGATTTAGTAAAATATCTAACTCTTTGGTTATTAAGTTGATGTTTTGAACATAACTTAACAAAAAATTCTGACATAAAATTATAATGGAAGGTTTAAATATAAATATGAACACTTTAGAACAAATGGTTTTTTATCATAGAACCAGGGGTGGGTTGGTATCAAAAGGGTTAATTAAGCTGTTTAACTCTTAACATCCTGTAGGACACGGTTCCACACGGCACCACATCATCAAATTAATATGTATCATTCAACTTATATATGTGGTGAAAGTGAAATATTTTTGTGTGAAAACACCTCAAGCAACCCAAGTCTGTTAATTTCATAATAAATAAGCTGCAAAAAACACCATCTTTAGGTGTTTTCTGCTCAATAATTACATGACTAAAAAATTTTTTTAACTGGATGTTAAGAGTTAAGAACCCCACACACACAGTGTTGATTGACTGTTTAGAAGTGGGAGCAGTACTCTATCGTGGGTCTCATCTGAGCTTTATAGAGGGTTAGAAGTTGTAAGTATATTCTGGCCCAAAAGAAGAAGGCCAGTCTTTCCTATGTTGAAGATCTGCATTTGCCAGGAGAGATCTCCAGTGATGATGAGGCCTAACATTTGTAGCAACCTTAAGTGTTCTAGTTGAATGCTGTTCATCAAAGCTTATCAACGAGAGCAAATTACATATCGACAATATACTGCAGTAATCTGCACCATATTTAACTGGTTTCCCATCTTGTCAATAAGGGATTAAACGAGTTCATTTACCTACAGTAAATTGTTGGATTCAGAAATTATCATTATAGTTTGATTATTGATCCAAGAAAACATGTAATTTCTGCCAGTGTGTTTTATTATTGTTTAACTCTGTAAAAAAATGTTCTAAGTCCTGTAATGATTTAGCAGAAATTGTCTAAAATGGGTTGATTTGCAGCATATTTATTATGAAATTTGCAGGTAAAAAACACAGGTGTTTGAGGTGTTTTCATACAAAAATATTTCATTTTCACCAGAAATTAAATTGATATGAACCATTCAATTATATGATGTGGAACCGTGTCCTACAGGATGAGTTAATTAAGAACCACACACTGGTATTAAGCACTGTCAGCTAACATCATACACACAGTGTTGATTGGTTACTTTTGGCATTCATTTACAATGTACTATATATTTTGTATTGAGGTTTTGTATGTTCAGTAGATAAGTTGCATGCTGATGTCAATGTTGTATTTTCGTGGAAAAGGGTGTGATTTTATACATGAGTATATATGGAATAACTATAAGCAAAACAATATAAAACTTCTTTTATTGGTTTAGTCTGGAGGAAAGGGCTGTGCCCGTGGCTTTTGCAGGCCCTCTGAAACCAGTGACATCAATGTGATTAATGTTCCTCTTGAACAGTTGCAGGAGGCAATGTTCTGAGGAGTAAGGACTGAGCATAGTGGTTAGTGCAGGGCCTTGGGTACACACCTGAGTGGATGTGGCACAAGAGCAGAGGCCATTGTAGTAGTGGTAGAAAAGTCAAAGCTAGTCAGTCGGGTGATCTTTTGGGGGGGGGGGTCTAGAATGTCTGCATGTGTAACAACCACTGTTAGATGTAGCAGCAGTACTACTCCATTGTGGGTTTCACCTGGGCTTTATAGAGGGTTAGAAGTTGGAGTATATTCTGGCTCAAAAGAGGATGGCCAATCATTGCTGTGTTGAGGATCTGCATTCACCAGGAGAGATCTCCACTGATGGTGTGGCCTAACATTTGTAGCACCCTTGAGGTTTCTAGTTGAATGCTGTTCATCAAGCAATTTTTCCCTCTTAAATTTAATCTTTTCTAAGTAAAATCTTAATATTTTTTTTAATTCATTAATCTTAGTGTGTTAATTTTTCTTTAATTCGTTATGTTTTCAACATTAAAATCAAATATAATCCAACTCAAGTCAAACGTATTTCAGTCAAGCTCTGCCATAAGTATTATTGTGGCATCTAATTAACTGAAAATTAGATACTAGTTGATAAGGTACCAGTACCCCATTGATTCAGCTACCTGTGGCCCACTAGTACGAAAAAGATCAGCATTTGTATATTGTCACTGGCACTAAAATTGTGTCCACAATCTAGGAATGTAGTTCTCAACAGCCAAGTCCACCTAGCTAAAACAGGTGCAAGCAGTGGCTAATGAAGCTTAAGCTTTAGGGACCCTAATCCTAGAAGCAGCTGTTTTGTAATGATGGAATTCTTTAACAAAATAGATGCATTTTTTTTTAAGTATTTGTTTGTAAAATAGTGATTCTATCATTAGGTGACATTGGCTCCCTACCAAAAAAAAACAACCTTCAGGGCCCCTAAAAAGCTTTAGCGCTCCCCCAAAAATGTAGGTCCACCACTGAGTACAAGGTGATACAGTTCATTAACTGCTAGTAGCAATATTGTAAAATTAACATTTCATTGGCTTGTACTAAGCTACTCATACGGGGTTTCTCCAGATGTGGTGCAATGGACCTGCTGATCTTATCTTATATCCCTGAGTTGTACCACAGCAGGGACTAGTTTCGGACCCAGTTCTAAGGTGATGGAAAGTTTAAATTTTCCTGATATTAGCTGCTCTTCAGAAAGAAGTTAGAACCAGGAAAGACAATGAAACCCATAAAAGCATTGAAAAAAAAAAAAAAAAAAAGTTAAGAAGTTTGCTTTGCAGCCACAAGGTTCCAGGTTTGATCCCACTGCATGGCACCTAGGGTAAGTGTTTTCTACTATAGCCTTAGGTTAACCAATACCATGCGAGTAAAATTTGGTAGATGTGTATTCATGTTTACACCAGTCTACAAACTGACATTTATGTTGTACCTCTTTATGTGTCATAACTTAGCACAGTTTGGTAAAATAAGTACTGGAGTTGATATGATCAACTAATATCTCTTGAAGGTGTTGCTCCATCATCGCTGCAGTTGAATGACTGAAATCAGTTAAAGAAATATTGCTAGTGATGAAAATGTTTTGCTTACCAACAGAATTATTTGTCAGAGAATCATTTTGGGTTTTAGTGAAAAGACAGGTTTTTCACTATTTTTAAAAGATATGCCTGAGATTTTCTAAAGACATTCCATATTTTGTAATTATGTCTGGGTAACTTGTGCAACTACAGTAGCTCATTAACCCTTTAATTACCATATTTCTAAGAGAACACACTGTTCATGTGTTTTAATTCATTTGGAAAAATAATCAAGAATTTGGGGGTGATTTAGTAAAATAACTACAATTTTCATTAATATATCTTGAGAAATGTTTTAATATAAATGTGAACATTTTAAAAAGGGCAGTTTTCTATCTTAAAACCTGGGGTGGTTTGGTATCAAAAGGGTTAAACAAGATCCAGTAACCCAGAGATAACACACCTCAACCTGGTCGATGACCATACTGCATACTCCAGCATAGTGATTTTTTTTTTTAGTCTAGTGTGACAGTTTGGATATGTTCTTGTATATCTATAGGTTTGATGGCGAGTCAGGTGAACCCAGTCAATGACAATGTTAAACCCTTTCATGACCATATTTCTAATGAGATAATCAGGAATTTGAAGAGATTTAATAAAATAACTTAACTTCGCCATTAAGTTGGTGTTTGGAATATAACTTAACTAAAAGTTCCCCCATAAAATTATAATGGAAAGTTGAAATTTAAACACTTTAAAACAAATGGTTATTTATCATAGAACTAAGGGTGGCTTGGTATCTATTAAAAGGGTTAATGCATAATTGTTTGCTTTTCTATTTTCTATGTGGTAGGAGTATTCATAGTATTTTTATCTTGTGTTTGGTTGTTGATTAGAACCAAGTCATCAGACCTAGAAGCAAAGGCATTCTAGCAATAGAACCAAGTCATCAGACCTAGAAGCAAAGGCATTCTAGCATTTTGTTCATGCAGTCTACAAGGTCTGACCTTTTAAAACAACATGCTTGAGACTGCAGTGTTGTGTATAGGTGATGTAGACCTTCAGTCCGATAATAGTCTCATCATGCAACAGCATCAGTTAGTCATCGATCTACATGCACTAGAGTTAACATGTGTTTAGTACACTTGGCAATTTGTAGCAAGTTTAACAATGAAGGATTTGGAAGAGTTTCTGTGAAATTCTGTTTCAGATTGTGAAAAACGTTTACGGAAACTTTTCTAATGTTACGACAGGCCTATGGGGGAGGATTGTTTGAGCTGTATGCAATGTCACAAGTGGTACCAGCATTACAAATCAGGAAGAATATCCACCAAAGACAATCCTAAATCTAGACAACCTTCCAAGGCAATGAACGTTGATCAGATTGTGATCTGTGAAAATTGTCGCCTGACTATCCGTGAAGTTTCCGAAGAAGCAGGCATCAATAAAGCACGAGTTATTCTCATCTCCAAGTCACCCTAATCTCTGGATTTGACTCCTGCAAACCCTGAAAAGTCGCATATTTCAGATGTTAAGAGATCAAAGAAAATTCTCTATGAGAACTGCACACTACTCCCAAAAATGCAGAAAGTGTTGGGAGTGGTGTATCAAATGTGGAGGCAATGTATCAACAGTGGAGGGGACTATATTGAAGGAGACTAGTCTGATTAAGTTGTAAGTAAAGCAATAGATGTTTTTTTAAGTTTGGTTTCTTTTGGGACAGACCTCATATATCTAGGATTACAATATTCAGTGTCCTTCCTTATAAGACATTCTAGCAGGTGAAACAACTGCATAGAAAGCTTCCTCCTTGATTTGTCTATGAGTATGGTTGGTTTATGTTGTTCAGTGTAATGGCTGCTTGAATTTTATGTTTTTTGGTGATGCTGGTTGGTAAGAAGGGAGTTGGTGGACTCGATAGGTAAAACTTTTAATCTGTTGGAGGTAGATGTAGAGTTGGAGTTGTTGAGATATATCTAAGGAAGTAATTGTAATGTCTGCATGAGACAGTGGTTTTCAGAAAGAGTGGGTAAGAGGATGGAACCTTGAAACACACATTTTATGTTTAGTTGTTCCACTCTTAGTAACATTTAGTATAATTTTTTTATGAACTGATATGGAATGTACTCAAAAACTTTGCCATATGTCAATGTTATCGTTTAGCCCCAGGTCAGCCCTGATCAAGCAGACCTATGTTCAAAGGCTCCATTTTTCCATGCTAGCATGGGTTGGACGGAGATTTCTTGAGGCAGTATTTTACGGTCGGATGCTCTTCCTGTCA
>JAOPJM010518719.1:0-10740 GCA_027124095.1 Muusoctopus leioderma
GAAGGGTTGAGAATCACTGACACACACATTATATATATATAAACGGAATGTGCTCTCCATCGGGCACACAGGAAACAAATACACACTCTCTACATTATGAAATATACTGAGTACTCAGTATAGAGTGGGTGTATTTGTTTCCTGTGTGCCCGACGGAGAGCACATTCCGTTTATATATATATATATAGTGTTTGTGTGTGTATATATATATATATATATATATATGTGTGTGTGTATATATATATAGTTTATATAGGCAGATCCGTATCCACTCGGTTCCCCAGACGGGGGGAGTGAATCAGTCTTCTGTCTGAGGAACCGACTACACGTCGGAGAAACTCCATAGTAACCGGATACTAGAACGGCCTAAATAAAATATTACACTATGTTATTGAATACTCCTCTCGTTCGTTAACACCAACGTGTGTGTGTATATATATAATTTTACGTACATACACACAATGTGGTAATGGCATTGTTTAAACAAGATATAATCTAGCTGGTACTCTCCGTAAAAATGTAGCTTTTACAATTGTTGGTGGGGTGCTACGGGTGGTTAAGTGCCAGAGGGTGTGTGTGTTGTGTGCATAAGAAATATATCTGTATTTTTTTATGTATGTATAGTTAAGTGTTGTATGTATGTGTGTCTTCAGTAACACCCTCTTCTTTTTTCAATCCTTGTCGAGACTCGGCGCTGGTAGCTAACACGCCTCCCATCACACTACCGGAATCCTGAAACTGGATATTGTACGCAACTTTATGTCCGTTGCTCCCCTCCCCTTTATTATTTGTCCTTTTCCACCCTCCTCCAAACACACCCTCGATCTCACTCCCTTCCTAATTCTCTCTTTTGCTCGCTCTCTCTAATTTCACCTTACCCCCGTCTTTCTCGAATTCAAACGTTATGATTTCTTTTTACTAAAACTCAAAGCTATTAATAAGCACTGTGTGTGTGTGTGTGCGTGTATACATGCATACACACATACACAAGTTGATGTCTAAATTCCTATGAAAGATACTTGTGTCCGGGTTAGAAACCGGCTCTTTCTCCATTGGTGAGAAATTAGAAAAATAAAAGAACACTCACCATAACCATATACACCCAGGACCATTTTATACATACCCACGCACACAAAACATTAAGATACTTGCCATCTACTAGACCTTCAACTATATATATATAGGCGCAGGCATGGCTGTGTGGTTAAGGAGTTCGCTTAACAACCACATGGTTTCGGGTTCAGTCCCACTGCGTGGCACCTTGGGTAAGTGTCTTCTACTATAGCCCCGGGCCGACCAATGCCTTGTGAGTGAATTTGGTAGACGGAAACTAGAAGCCCGTCGTATATATGTGTATCTGTCTGTGTGTTTATGTCCCGTAATTAGCGGTTCGGCTTACAGATCGATAAGATAAGTACCAGACTCAAAAGTACTGGGTCGATCTGATAGACTTCAATGCGGTGCCCCAGCATGGCCGCAGTCCAATGACTGAAACAAGTAAAAGAGTAATATTTATATATATATATATATACACGCACACTCTTTTACTTGTTTCAGTCATTTCACTGCAGCCATGTCGGGTTATCGTCTTTGAGGGTTTTAGTCAATCAGATCGACCCTAGTACTTATTTTTCAGTCTGGTACTTATTCTATCGGTTTCTGTTGCCGAACCGCTATATGACGGGACACGTAAGATAAATACAGAGGGAGACAGACACACGCATATATATATATATGCGGCGGGTTTCTGCACAGTTTTCGTCTTCCAAATTCCCTTATATATATATATTTACACGTTTGGATTTACAAACAGGAGAAAAAGTACTCAAAATTGAGTTTATTTATTCTTTGAATGCTGATGATTCACTAACTCTCTACACTGAATCTGAATGACAGAGCTTGTAGGCTTTTGACTGCACTGCATCGGAACGAAATCCAACCTGGTCGAGATAGTGAACTTTAGAGTAATTAAACAAATAAACTTTATTTAGAGGAAGTAAACAAACTTTATTTAGATCAATTTAACAATTAAATATATTCTTATAGAGAGTTAATATAATTTTATTACAGTACAACATGCCCACACATATATTATGAGGGTAGTCTATTATAATTCCATTCACTTCTAGACCCAGTATTTGATTGGCATTTTATTTTTTGAACCCGGAAGGATGAAAAGGGAAGTTGACCAACAAGATTTAAACTCAGATCATAAAGGACCCTAACTATATACTGCTGGCATTTATTCCGACGCCTAAAAGATTCTGGCAAGTCACCGTCTCGTCGATTAAATCAGTAATATTACAGGACTGGTACTTATTTTACTGAAATTAGATGGATGAAAGGCAAAGTCGTCCCCGGCGGCATTTGAACTCAGAACGTAAACTAGATATATGAAAATACTTGTCTCACACACGTTTTACAATCTGATTGTAACATCTAACACAGTTCTTGTTTCTTCTGGAATGTATGGTTGCTCGGAAAATATTTTCCGATTTCGGAGAGGAAACGTTTTTACAACATTGGTTTTTACACCAATGTTGTATAGTGGGTTATACTATATAGCATTTTGTTTCCTAATATTTTTAGGTCGATTGCTAGATAGTGTTGTTGAGTACTTAGATGTACTGTACGTAGTACTTATGTATGCATGCATGTGCATTTGTATGTGTCTCTCTTCCTGATTGGAGTTTATTTTGACCAGCCACCTGCTCGGTGGGAAGGTTGTAAAGAAAAGATCTTGTTCTCTTCGTCGTCCTTTGCGCAACCATTCATCCATTAAATTTTAAGGTCTTGCAGATTTTTATCGCCCATATATCGTTATCATCTGTAACGTATGAATTGTGGAGCTGCATTCTTTCTCTAAGAATCCAAATTCAGACATACTTTTGTCCAGTACATGTCCTGTTGTTTCAGTAATAATAGGTATAAAGCGGTGGTATATATATATATATATATATATATATATATAATGTATGTTTGAAAAAAAACACAGGAAAACTTCTATGGCAGTGTCAGTTAAGAAAAGGGGAAGAAAATCCGAAAACAAACAAAAGCAAATTCACATGAGAAGAATTGATGGATTATTCAGACAGGGGAAAATAGAGGGTTCTGTTGACATGTGGATGTCATTAACAGAAAAGGGAGTATATATAGGGTGGAGGGTAGAGTAGAATGAATAAGTGACAGGTTTTCTTAGTTTTTCATTTATTTATCGTTTTATTCATGTCTTATACCATTATAAAAAGAAATCCTTATAAAAGAAATTATTATTGTTATTTATTTTTCTTGTAAAGGGAGTGGCAAGATATTATGGGAAATTGTTTATGTGGGGTTTGTGGAATGGGTGCTACAAAACACTGAGAGGTCACGAACTTTTCAACAGACACTTGGATGATAATCTTTTATACTTTTATTCTTTTACTGGTTTCATATTATATATAAGTCACAGTTTAAAGTTTCTTATGTCCACATGGCGTTGGGAGAGGAATTTCGGATGTTTCGGACAGCGTCCTTCTTCGGGGAGAGAATGAAAAGCTTTTTTTTTTTTACCCTTAGTCTATGAGAGTTTTGGACACACACATATATATATATATATATATATTCACATTAACTGGCAGAAGTTCATGGTGCGATTCCGACTTTTTGTCATTATGTTTGTTCATTTTAAGTATATGAAAAAAAGTATTCTTTTACTTACACATCGATGTATCATCAATTCATTCATATTGTGTTCTTTAATTGCTATTTTTAATATGTCGAACGACTTTGGCTTTTAATTACCTGTCAAGTACTGGGTTGAGTTATTTGACAAAAAAGTATGGCCTTGTGCTCAAATTAAAAAGTATCGTTATATAAGAAACGTAGAACGACGGATAAAATGTCTTACGGTTTTTGGCGGAGATTTTACGGAATGTCAAATACGTTTAAATGCCGTAAAGACTAGAAAGCCTAACTGACTGTTCGGGTTCTTACTCTTCAACAAAATGTAGAAGAGTTGTTTACTGGCTGGCGGACTATTTTCTTTAACGACAGGCAAACAATTCCTTCACTTCCTGTACGGCCAGTCAAGCAAAGACTTCCTTCACTCCGTGTACTGCCAGCGAGGCAAACAACACCTTCACTTCCTGTGCCGCGAGCGAGGCAAACAACACCTTCACTTCCTGTGCCGCGAGCTAGGCAAACAACACCTTCACTTCCTGTGCCGCGAGCTAGGCAAACAACACCTTCACTTCCTGTGCCGCGAGCTAGTCAAACAATACATTCACTTCCTGTACCGCCAGTTAAGTAAACAGCTCCTTCACTTTCTGGTCAGTCATAGTCACATAAAAAAAAACTCCTTCACTTTCTGTGCCGTCATTCAGGCAAACAATCTTCTTCTCTTCTTGTACCGCCAGCAAAGTAAACAATCTCTTCTCTTCTGTACCGCATGTCAGACAAACAGCTCTTTCACTTCTTCTGTACAGCCAGTCAGGTAAACAGCTCCTTTAGTTTCTGTACCGCCAGCAAAACAAACAGCTCCTTTAGTTTCTGTACCGCCAGCAAAACAAACAGCTCCTTCTCTTCTTCTGTACCGCCAGCCAGGTAAAACAGCTCCTTCACTTTCTATACCACCAGCTCTACTCTCTCTTTTGAAGGGCAAGAGTACGAAACGTTAGACTTTCTATTCAGCATGGTAATTAAATTTATATGACATTCTACGAACTCTGTTGATTTATTGTTGCCGACAAAGACCCTCACAAGTTTCCACGGATTCCGGAATTTACTCTACTCATGTATTTAGTTACGTCTCTTCAAGTTTCAGTTCTTGTACCTATGTTAAATACCATTTTATAATCCGTTGCCCTTGTGGCGAATAAAGAAATTATTTTTAATATTATTAAGAAAGGTTTCTAGGGTGGTGGATTGGTAGAATCGTTAGAGCGTCATACAAAATGCTTTGCAGTATTTACTCCGAGTCTTTACGTTCTGAGTTCAAACCCCGCTGAGGTCAACTTCGCTTTTCGTCCCTTCAGGGTCGATAAAAGTACAAATCAAGTACTGGGGTCGATATAATCGACTGTTCCCTTCCATGAAAATTTCTGGCCTTGTGCCTATGTTAGAAACAAATATTATTAGTACATCTCTTTACGTTTTGGTTTCGAATCCCGCCAAAGTCATCTTGTCCTTTCAGCCTTCCTGTAGTCGATAATATCGCCCGAAATATGAGGCAGTTATAACTTATGTTATAAATCATTGTTATTTCCTTTCGCATTCTGTTGTCATGCCTGTTTTTTTTTTTTTTTTAAAGAATCGATTCTGCTTAACTCATCATAACCATGTTTGTAATGTCCCCTCGTCCGTCGCCCTTGTGGCAAATAAAGAAATTATTATTATTAGTTGTTGTTGTTTTCCCCCCAGGTCTGCTCTAATCGAGCAGACCTATGATCAAAGGCATTGCAGCCATAATCATCCTGTTTTTAAGGTATAGTGTATCCAGAACTACATTATTCTTTATGGACACGTATCCTATTTTTATGTTAGTAGAGGATGATTTAATGGAAATGTTGCCTGCTATTTTTACCAAGTCGAGTAACCATGTACAGACTCCTTCTTTGGCTCGTGTAGTAGTGTAAAGGGGAGGTAATCATGTAAGGCGCCTTCTTCTCATGTAGTAGTGGGGGGGGGGGGTTAATTAAAACTGCAAGAATCGGACAAGTAATTTTTCTTATGTAAGTAACTATGTGAAAGTATTAATTAATATTTATTATATTAATTTTTTTTTCGATATGTATACATTTATTTCAAGTTACAAATATTGTTAATGAAAATTTACAATTGATTAAATATTTACACAGTCTCTACCTTTTTAAAAAAGTTCACCGTCACAATGAAATATTTGTAATATTGCATTGACTTTAGTAAGGTTACTAAGTATTGTAGATGCTTATAAATGGCGATGCCGTAAACATGAAGAACAGTATTCGTCTAGATAGTTTCTATTATGGTTCAAATCAATTCGTAAAGCAATTAATTATGATTCTATATTTATGTGTTTTTAAGATTCCAATCAATACTGCATGTGCTCTTTTAAATATTGGTAATAACAGCATTGTTCAATAGTACCAATATTTTAGAGGTCATATCCCATTGGCTATTAAATAATGAATTTGAAATTAGGTGCCTGAACATTGTGGTCCAAAATGATTAGTGTCGTGGCTAAAAGAAAGTCTGACCAATGTAGATGTATTGCTCCTAGATGGGTATTTGGGTATATTGATACTCTAACACATCATGTTTGTGCTTTAAGGAAAAATCTGCAGATGCCTTATTGCCTCTTATACGAACACATAGTACCAGGAAGCATTATTTTGAGTGGTGAATGGCGTCCATATGGTATATATGGGAAAAGTGACATATCTATGAATTAAGGAATTGTATTCATATTTGGGTCAGTCTTTCTCGTAATTTTATTGACCCATTAACTGGTATTCATACCAATATAATTGAACACACATAGAAAAACTGTAAACAATCGTTTAAAATAATGTGCGCCGTCGCAAACAACCACTTTACGAAGTCATTAGAATGAATTTATGTGGCGTGAATTACACAAAAGTGATACTTGGATCAATTTATATAATCATATTTCTTTATTGGTATCCTTTGAACTGAATAAATACACAACAATTATTAAAACTATAATTTGTGTTTATGAACAATTTTGTTTTCTGTTTATCTTTCCTGGCTAACAGTTAAGTCTACTTCTTTTTACATAGGCCAATTAACGAGAAATTTCTAAATTTCTCGTCTGATTCTTGCAGTTTTTATTACCTCCCCTTGATTCTTCCAGAGACCATGATACTACATGTGTACCCTATAGTACGTACTAAACATGGTGTGGAAGTTAATTCAATGGACTATAATTTTTCTAAAAGAAATCTGAGCCATTGTAAGAAATCAGCAACGTCACCATCAAGGACCGTTGACCTTGCAAAAATACTAGAGCACCAGACTAGAGCATTCAGTTACTGTCGTTTATGTTTTGAGTTCAACTCATACCAGGATTGATTAAGTCAACTGACTACAATCTACTCGTAAAAAAAAAATGTGTGCTCTTCTTCCAGTATAAATAATTGTTTCTAACATAGGCTTGAGGTCAGAAATTTCGGTGGGTGAGGGGAACGGTCGATTATATCATCGACTCCAATACTTGACTGGTACTTTATTTATCAACCCCGAAATGATAAAAGGCGAAGTTGACCTCGGCGTGAAGAGCCGGTACAAATACCGCACGGCATTTTGTCCGACGCTCAAATTATTCTGCCAAACACCAACACCATCATTGTCATCGTATCATCAAGCACCATTGTATACATATAGTGTGACTGTTTTAGAGAGATTTCCCGATTACTCACAAATACATTTGCTAAAAAATAAAAATACAAAAAAGATAATTAATGTAATAATCTTAGTGTGCGTGTGTTTTTCTTTTGAATCTGTTGGTGAATTTCAATAAAGTATTAAATGACCATAAGGCTGTTATGATTTCAGACTCGTGTCGTACCTGTTCTCACCGTCTTACCATCATAATAATAATCACTGTTTTTTGTTTACTCTTTTAATGATGTCATGTATTGGACTTGATCACACACGCTGTTTATTGCTTCACTCTCACAGCGGAAAGCATATGGTTATTTCTCCACGCACATGTTTGTGTGAGTGTGATTGTTTGTATATACATTTATACGCATTATATCTTTTTACACGCATGCATATATATATATATTTATATATGTACACGTACACACACACACACGTCTCTCTCTCATTAACTCCCAATAATAATGGTTTCTTAATTTATATTATGAGAACGTTAGGTGGAATGAGAATTTGTAGTGTTTAATGCTTAAAGGAGGGCATTTGAGTGCAGTGAGTGAAAAGCTATCACGTTGTTGGTATAGTGGTCTTAACAGTGATGGTGGCAGTGGTGGAGACTTCAAGTCCCTTACCTCATTAACCTGCCTTTCACCCTCTCAAACTGAATTTGTGATTTAGTTAATTTTTTAAAAAAAATTAATATTTAGATTGAGAGTACGGTGGATTGCCTGAAACAGTAGCGTGTCGATGAACACCTTGCAGTATTTAATTACGTTCTGAGTTGAAACCCCACCACGGTCGACTGTTTACCCTTTCCTCCGTGCAGTATTGATAAAATAAGTACCACTCGATCACTGGAGTTGGTGTTATCAACTACACCCTATTCCAAAATTGATGGCCTTGTGCTTAAGTTAGAAATCAATCGACAATGGCTAACGATAGATTCCTTGTTCGCTATCTTGGCTAGCGATAGATGCCTTGTTCGCTATCTGTTGGTGGTGCTCTTTTTTTTTTTGCTGTCTCAAATTGGTGCTTATTTTGTGTAGCACAACTCTACTTTAAAAAATTGTAGCTGTTAATTCATTCGTAATTTGATTAATGGTGTTATTGTCGTAAGCATCGAAATAAGGTGAGTCGCCTTGCGATGTATACATTGGTGTATATAATATTGTGCTACAGAATATATCTATATTTTTAGCCAACACTATAGACAGATGTATGTCATATATAAGTGTTGACTAAAAACCTATACTGTATAGCATTGAAATAAAACACTGTTAACGCATCAGTAACATTTTATTATATATGGAGCTCAACCTGTCCTGCTATGCTACGTAATTGACCAATTTATCTTGTAGAGATGAAAAAAAAAAACGCTGTAGAAGAAAAAAGAAATTGCTGAAAAAAATAGTTTTAAGTAACCAATTCAAGAGAGGGATTAGTAAACGCTTTATAGTTAACCGCTAACGCAACAAGCTATATAAATAAGTGGTTCAAGTTTCGTTAGTGGCTCTGCTTCTCTTTTTCTGTCTCAGAATGATACTTGTAATGTCTATTATCACTTTACGTTGAAACTCTCAACAGTTAAAATCATCTCCGTCGTCATCATCACCACTACCATCATCATCATCATCGATTTTGAGTCCGTTTTTCAATGGTGAGATTTTTGGACGAGTCTCACAAAGTTTTCCCACGTTCTCGGTGCATTTTATCGTGCCGTCGGCACACAAGAGGTTGTTTGTGTCAGGACTAAAGAACCCTCTCGATCCTGAATCAGTTTCTATTTTCTTTTTCTATGTGTTTTTTGTTTTTTTATCACACCTATATATAATATTTCTCCACATTCGAGCCAAGGAGGAAGCGTCTACGCGGTCGTTCGACCTGCTAGAAATAACAACCAACTGTTCCACAAGTCGCACCCCAACGTCTTAGACAGATACACATTTAATAATGTGGTCCTGGGTTCCCTTGCATATGGGAAAAATACGGTATGATCATGGTTGGAATGCCTTTGATCATAGGTCTTACTCTATAGGGGTTAACATGTGGCTAAACCACAACAACGTTTCTCCACATTGCTCACTGGTGAATTAGGCTATCCACCTGTGTACGTAGGTGAAACTATATCATTTCCTATTCTCCTTACAATAATAGTTTCTAATTTAGGCACAAGGCCAACCATCCCAGTACTTAACTGGTACTTTATTTTATCGACCCCGGAAGGATGAAAGGCAAAGTTGACCTCAGCGGGATTTGAACTCAGAGCAAAGTGAGACAGAAAGAATACCATAAGGTGTTCTGTCCGACACACTAACGACTCTGCCAATTCGCCGCCTATAATAATAATAATAATAATAATAATGATTCTTTCTAATATTGGCACAAGGCCAGAAATATTTTAGGGAAGGGTAAGTCGATTATATCGACCCCAGTACTTGACTGGTACTTTGTTTATCGACCCCCGGATGGATGAAAGGCAAAGTTGGTATCGGTGGGGTTTGAACTCAGAGCGTAGCGGGCCGGAAGTCATTCTGTCCGACGCGCTAACGATTCAGCCAATCCACCACCTATATTATAATAATAATTATTATTATTATTTCTAATATTGGCACAAGGCCAGACATTTAAGGGGAGGGGTAAGTCTTTACAGATGGATGAAAGGCAAAGTTGGCCTCGGTCGGGGTTTTAATAATAATGATTCCTAGGATCAGCACAATTGACAGTCCTTTACGACGAATGTCTACACGTAGTGTTTGGTTCAATGGACTTTTGAGATTAAGGAGGAAATGACGGTATAAGATGCAATGGAAATGGATCAGTTTGAGTGGTAACAGAATGCAGCTACAGCAAGGTCTGAAGAACAGTGTCTTCTATAGAAGAGAGGGGGGGGGAGAATAAAGTACAACAGTGGATCAACCAGCGATGTTGTTAGGGTTGGTGTAGAAAAGACAGAGAAGATTTAGTATGACAGTGAATCAACCAATAAGTTCTGGAGGACGGGGTTTGTTACTGTTGCTCTCGAAGAGACACAGAGAGTAAGAGGAAGAGAGAGAGATGATAAAGCACAACAGTGGATCAACCAACGATGTTTTAATGCACAGGGTCTGTTATTGTTGCTGTAAAAGAGAGAGAGAGAGGAGAAATAGTACAAGAGTTGATCAACCTTGTAAATCAAGTACAACAGTAGATCAGCCTGAAGGATGCTGAGTTGTGGTTATTGTAGAAGAGAGAGAGAGAGAGTGATTCATCAATGAATCAGTTGTGGTTATTGTAGAAGAGAGAGAGAGTGATTCATCAATGAATCAGTTGTGGTTATTGTAGAAGAGAGAGAGAGAGAGTGATTCATCAATGAATCAGTTGTGGTTATTGTAGAAGAGAGAG
>JAOPJM010518727.1:0-10740 GCA_027124095.1 Muusoctopus leioderma
ATATATAGTTCAATAATTCATATCAATTTGATGATGCAGTATCGTGTGGAACCAGGTCTTACAGGATGTTAAGAGTTAAGACAAGTGTTGAATAAACAGCTGCAGCCTACTTCCCAGCTAACAACATTCAATAGAAAAGTTGACTTCAAAATGGGAAAGTTTGTAGCATATTTCATGCATGGATCAGATATGAAAGAGATCACTAGGGTGTTGAAACTAGGCTCCCCAATTAAAACTGAACATTTCTAAAGAAGATATTGTTTGTGCTTAAGAAGCTTGAGAATGTTAACTACTTTTTTTTGAAGTCCTCAAACCTATGGACCCATTAGACCGGCACTTATACCGGTTCCTGTGGTATTAAGCAACTGGGAGTGTAAGACTCCTTCTTGAACGGGGCCAGACCATCGCAGAGTTAACCCCAAACTACTGCTAGAACAACGTAAAATAAAGTTTCTTGCTCAAGGACACAACGCGGCGCCCGGTCTTGCAATCGAACCCACGACTTCACGATCGTGAGACCAACCACCTAACCACTAGGCCACGCACCTTCAGCCTAACTCTAAAACTATCAGTTAAATGATGAGAACTATTTTTATATATTGGGAAGCAATCCTGAAGAAGGGTCTACATTTTTTTGTTTTTTTATGATATATTTATTGTGATAAATAGCAGATGTTTCCATTGGTATATTTCGGTATTTTAAATCAATTCATATAAAACTTTCGGTACTACTGCATTAACGGGTCGCCACTGAACAAATAATGGTAAAAGCTGCGCAGGAAAGGGGGATAACTTATTTCTTCCAAAAGATGATAAACAAAATGACTGATATTATTGTCAGAAGTTTTTTATTTCTTCCAAAATCTCAAAGAAAGCGTCTTTCCTTACATTCTGACGCCATTGGAACTCTGCTAAATATGAGTCCAGATGGTGTCTCGCAGTACCTCGGTGGCGTTTATTTCGTTATATTTCTTTCATAATTATTTTTGCTTCGTATATTATTTTTCAAATACACACACACACACACTAACACATATTATATTTTGATAAATAAACACAAGGAGGTTCAATATTTGTAAAAAGTTAGCCCCTTTTCCTGTATCCAACCGGATATTATAGCAGTTAGCCCCCTTTCCTGCGCAACTTTCAGTGGCGACCCGTTAATGCAGTAGTACCAAACTTTCTATAAATAGAATCCTTCAACGTATTTATAATTTTAAAGGGGAAAAAAAAAATCATTCCACTCCTGGCCTTATTCCTAACCAGTATTTCCGTGCACATAGGAAAAAGACGAGACGGTCACAGATGGAATGCCTTTGATCATAGGTCTGCCCGATCAGGGCTGATCCGAGTCTAAACAATACAAACGAGGGAGCCTCTACTACTTAACAGCCCTACCGTTTTGAAAACATGAAGGACAATATAGTCCGGATAATGAAGGATAATTCAGTCCAGAGTACCCTATGCCTATAGAAAAAAAGATGGGATGGTAGTGGCTGGAATACCTTTGACCATAGGGTCTGCTCAATCACGGTCGACTTAAGCTAAAACAACAACCATAAAATATATTGGCTATTACACTCGATTAAGTGCATCTATAAATACACATATATTTATCCATATAGTCTAAATGCTGAATATAAATAGCCAGTGTTAGAGTGACATAAGTTATTTATTTTTTTACGAGACGAAATTTCAATTTTGTAATCCTTCAATTTGGCGTTTGAGCAGAGTGGTGGAATATAGAATTCTCTCATACACACTGATGACTCAAATCTACAGACTTCAAAGCTGGGGGAAATTGCTGTATAGAACTTATATTCTTACTTACAGCTATAACAGTTCTTAAATAAACTTACTTTGAGTCCCACTTCACTTAAGCTTCTAATGCCCTTTAGAAAACTATGAACATCACAAACTGCTCACTGTAAAAGTGTTTTCGCATCCAGCAATTATATACAAAAAATAATATTTATCGATTGTATTCATATTTCAATGTTTTAATGATACTGAAGATGTGAGCTGTTTCTTTGTACATTTTGTAGTTTTTTGGTGTCTATAAAGAATGGATTTTTATTTTAAAGAATAGGAATAACGAAAATTGTTTCTAACATAGGCACAAGGCCAACAAACCCAGTACTTGACTGATACTTTATTTTATCGACCCCGGAAGGATGAAAGGCAAAGTTGACCTCGGCAAGATTTGAACTTAGAGCGCAGTGAGCCAGAACGAATACTGCAAGGTATTCTGTCCGACGCGCTAACGAGACTGCCAACCATAACTATGTATCTAAACATCAGAGTAACTACTTTATGTGAGAATCTAAACATCAGAGTAACTACTTTATGTGACAATCTAAACATCAGAGTAACTACTTTATGTGAGAATCTAAACATCAGAGTAACTACTTTATGTGAGAATCTAAACATTGGAACAACAAACCATTACTATGTATCTAAACATCAGAGTAACTACTTTATGTGAGAATCTAAACATTGGAATAAACAAAATTGTTTTGCCTGCTGAAAATAACATCAAAAATCTGAAATTCGTTAAAATGTATGGAAGAAGATATCATCAAATGTTATTTTATTACCTCTTTCTGTGTTTGGAACTCCAAGACTAATGGTTGGTATGGATAAATCTTCCACATCACTGTAGAACTCAATATGTTTCGCTTCTCTTACCCATGTAGACTTAATGACTGGTACTACAATGATAGAAAATGACTGGTACTACAATGATAGAAAAGTGCAAAGAGAAGAAGATATGAAATACACATGAAGCAAATATATGAATTTTTTTTTTTTTCAGTTAGTCAGGAGTGAAGGCAGTGCCTATCACCCTTTTTTAGGGCCTCCGAGACTAGTGGGAAGGGAGACGAGAAGGCATCCTCAGACCAGAGGCTTGGCCTGAATGCTTGCAACAGAATGAACTCTGCTAAAAATAACCAATGGCCAGGTGGTGGTGTTAAACTGGGCGACAGATTAAGTCTACCACCCATGTAGGCCACGGTAGGATTCAATCTCCGAACACCCGACGCTGTGATGATTCCGCCAGTCCACTACTCTAGACTAGTACTTTATTTATCTACTCCAAAAGGATGAAAGGCAAAGTTGACCTCGGCAGGATTTGTGAGCACAGTGAGCCGGAACGAATACTGCAAAGCATTCTATCCAACGCTCTAGCAACTCTGCCAATTCACTGCCTGAATTAGGTCATCAACATCCAGTTTAATCCTTCCGGGGTTGATAAAATAAAGTACCAGTCATGTACTGGTGTCGATAATATCGACTACACGCCTCCCCCAAATTTGAGGCCATGTGCCTATGTTAGAAGTCAATATAAATACTTACTTCCTCTTCAAACTTCGATAGAACTTGCTCAGGTATACTGAAGAACTAAATAATCAATAACCAATTAGTGAATAAATTATTTCAGTATAATTACTTACTTCGTTCGTTATGGAATTTCTGACAGGTCTTCACAGCCACAAATAGGTCGTTATTAGAGACAGGTTTGCCCTACAGTAAACAACATAGACGAACATTATGTCCACAATACAAAACAGAGCTACCATCAGACTGGTATTAATACTTTAGATATAACCACCATCAATGTCATCATTATCATTATCATCATTTGATTAGAATGAAATTGTTATCTACAGATAGGCACTGAAGCAATGTAAGAACTAATTCTACCTGTAAGACTAAATACTCTATGGTATATGTTGGAAGAAATTTGACTTATCCCACACCAATAGACATACATATATAGAGGAGCCTTTAGTGTTGCCAAGGACATGACAACCTCTCTAGTGCTAGTTCAACAATAAAATGCACCTAGTATACTCTGTCAAGTGGTTGGTGTTAGGAAGGGCATACAGACGTAGAAAACCTTACCAAAACTGGGATGTACAAAGTGAGACAATTGTCTCCCAACTCATCTTGGAAGGCAGTAACAAGAACTGACTTGGTTCATGCAGTCGTCCAACCCATGCCAGTATGGAAAATTGACGTAAAATTCACCCTCACACACCAATCACTCTGTTTCTCCAATCATATTCTTGTTTCCTTTCCTCACTGAAACTGGTTCTGCTCCACACATCCCCACCTAATATGTAGTCATCACTATAGTTCTCATATCCCTCCGCCCTTACTACTACTATCCAATCACTGCTTCCCCACCACAACCATACTATTCCTCTCACCTGGTTTCTATGGCTGGATGCCCCTCTTATCACCAACCACTTTACAGAGTGTATTGGGTGCATTTTATCATGGCACCAACACTAGAGAGGTTGTCATGTCTAAGGCACAACCAAAGAACCCTCTCTACCCTATGTTGTCTCTGATCACCAAACACTTTACAGAGTGCACTGGGTGAATTTTATCATGGCACCAACACTAGAAAGGGTGCATTTGTCTCTTGCAAGCTAAAGAGTCCTTTCTACTCTACATAGTCTCCCATTTATGAGGGCAAATGTGACCTGAGAGTGAATAGAAGATAGGTTATGTATGAGAAGGTGAGAGAGGGACAGTATGAGAATATCTTAATGTGAAAAATCCCAAACCAGCCACGCTAACATGAAGAAAATGAATGTAGAACAACAACAACAGCAAATGATAGATAAACTTTCACAAAAGGAAAAAAAAAAAGACATTTCCACAGATTAATCATGTGGTAGATGGACGGACAGAGAGAATAATACTTACACACTGTGGAAATTTGAGAGGTAGATACACAGCACAATCCTGCTTTCTGTTACAAAACTCTGGCACATCAGTGAGGGAGACACCATTTCCATCATCCCAAATGTACATAGCAAGCTTAAAATATAACAAAATACAAAACTTGTGTTATCACACTTTCACCAGTGAAGCCCCTGACATGTCTAAAGCAAACAAACATCGTTTAACCATTCTGTGACCAATATTTCTAACAAGAATGCACTGCTTATATCATCATCATAGCTATTTTTGTTTAATGCACCAATATTTTTCCATCCCACACACACACACAAACACACACACACACACACACACGACAAGCTTCCACACAGTTTATGTCTACCGAATTTCACTCACAAAGCTTTGGTCGACCCATTGCTGTGTAGAAGAGACTTGCCCAAGGTGCCGCTGAGATAGAACCCAGAACCACATGGTTGCAAAGCAAACTTCTTAACCTCACATCCATACCTGTGCCTAGATATGGCTTAGAACTTTTACCTACTAAATTCTCACATCATTTACGTAATAACAAGACTTAGAGGGGGGAGAGTACAGCTGATTACAGGTAGGTTGGTAAGATGTGACTAGAGACAGTCTCAGGTGTGTTGGTAAGATTTGACTAGAGGTAGTCTCAGGTGTTTTGGTAGCATGAGACTAGAGACAGTCTCAAGTGTGTTGGTAAGATGGGATGAGGGAGTCTCTGGTTGGTAATTAACATAAGACTGGGGGTGGTCTCTGGCAGGTGGGTAACAAGACCAGGAATAGTCTCTGGTAGGTGGGTAACACAAGACCAGGGGAGGTCTCTGGCCAGATGGGAAACATAAGACCAGGAGTGGTCTCTGGCCAGATGGGAAACATAAGACCAGGAGTGGTCTCTGGCAGGTGGGTTACATGAGATGGTTGGTCTTGGGTAGGTTGGTATTGAAAGGGCTGAAGCAATTTGGCTATAAAATATCAAAGAGCAGATCAACAACCCAATGAGGGGATGTACAGACACAGCAGTTGTGTTTTAAACCTACTTTAGTAATAAAGAAATTGTTGGGAAACAAATATCAAAAGACACAGTAGAAATATTTACCTCATGTTTCAGGTCTATGGAGAAGTCTGTTCGCATATTGCTGGGTGGCCATCGATAATGTAGGCTGAAGAATGGTAAAACATATAATGTTGGTTATTTAAGGATTCTTGCTTCTCACAAAGATACAAGACATACAGAAAGGTTCATCAACAATGAACTGAGAAGATGGAAGATGTTAGGTTTACAACTTTTGTAAGGACTCTAGTGATAGACGGTGAATTGGTAGAGTTGTTAGAGAGTTGGACAGAATACCTAGCAGTATTCATTCCACCAAAGTGCACTGAGTTCAAATCCCACTGAGGTCAACATTACTTTCTTCCTTTCGGGGTAGATAAACAAAGTACCAGCCCAGGGTGGTGGACTGGCGGAATTGTAAGAGCATCGGATGAGATGCCTCGCGGTATTTGTTCCAGCTCTTTGCATTCTGAGTTCTGATTTCAAATCCTGATGTAGCCTACTTGGGTGGTAAACTTAATCCATCACCTAGTTAAACACCATCACCACCACCTGGCCCTTGAATGCCTTTAGCGGAGTTGACTGTGTTGTAAGCATTCGGGCCAAGTCTCTGGACTGAGGATAACTTCCTCCCTCCCTTCCGCTCTCCCACCAGTTTCGGAAGCCCTGAAAAAAGGGTGATAAGCACTGCCTTCTCTCCCGACTAACCGATAAAAAAAATATATATAAATGAAATAATTACAAATAGGGATTTTAACTGAAGAGAAGACCTCATTCACTGTGTTACATGACATATATTGTTATTTATAGTAAATAATTGTTTCTAACATAGGCACAAGGCCAACAACCTCAGTACTTGACTGGTACCTTATTTTATCTACTCTGGAAGGATGAAAAGCAAAGTTGACTTCGGTGGGATTTGAACTCAGAGTGCAGTGAGCCAGAACGAATGTTGCAAGGCATTCTGTCTGACGCACTAACGACTGCCAATTCACCAGACACCAACAGTTTAGATTGCTATATATGGAATATCACTTGATATGAGGCAATCATAGTTTACCAATGTTACTACTACTACTATTACTGCTGACAACAATAACAAAGGCAACTTTTATAAGAATGTTTTCTACAGATGAATGGGAGCTTCAGATATAAAAGGTTTGGAAAGATGGGGATATTTATGATATTGATGTCTTTCACAAGAGGCACACGTGCCATTAGTGAATCAGTTCTAATAACTGACAGCCTCAGTCAGTTAAAAACTTACCCTCATATCATTCCACATGCTACACTGAGTGATAACAATAAAACAGAGAGGACTCTTAAGTCATGTTGAGGACATGGCAACCTCTCTAGTGTTGGTGCCATGATAAAATGCACCCAGTACATTCTGCAAAGTGGTTGGAGTTAGGAAGGGTATCCAGCCATACAAAACAAGCCAAATGAAATGAATGAGCGAGACATGGTCCTCAATCCATCTAAGAGAGTGGTGACTGAATAAGAATAGACAGACTGAAATCACCCATCCAAACCATGCCAGCATGGAAAATGGACGTAAAATGATGGTGGTGGTGATGGTGATGATGATGATGATGGTGGTGATGGTGATGATGATGATGGTGGTGATGGTGATGATGATGATGATGGTGGTGATGGTGATGATGATGATGGTGGTGATGATGGTGATGATGATGGTGATGATGGTGATGATGGTGGTGATGTGTGTGTGTGTGTGTGTGTGTGCATACACGTTGACACAGATTTAAACAGCTCTGATGTAGAGACTAATATATAAAACGCCAAACAAACACAAGTAGACATGGACAAGTGCAAAGATATCAACATGCAGTGAAAAAACAATCTACAGGACGCTACCACCACTCACCTCTTCACTAGAGGCATGCTCAGTAAAAAGCCAAGCGCCATGTTTGGGTAAGAAAACTGACTTGGATTTTCAGCAAATGCAAAGTGATGTATGATTACAGGTGCTTCATCTTGTAGTGCATTACCAAGGAATAAGGGCTGAAACACAAGAGAGAGAGGAAAATGTCATTTACAACTTCATATTCTGAACGTGGACCTAGTCCATTAACTCTTAACATCTTGCTAAAAATATTTTCTAAGTCCTGTAATGATTGAGCAGAAAATGTCTAAAAACGGGTTTTTTGCTGCTTATTTATTATGAAATTTACAGGTAAGAAACACAGGTGCTTGGAGGTGTTATCACACAAATATAGTTCACTTTCACCATATATATATAGCTCAATAATTCATATTAATTTCATGATGCGGTGTGGAACCATGTCCTACAGGACATTAAGAGTTAATAATTCTACCTAACAATATATATATGGGCTACAACCCATCTTTCATTTCTTGGGTTGGAAGGGCAGCAGTGGATTGGCAGAACCATTAGAGCGTCGGACAAACATGCATTACGGTATTTGGTTCCAGATCTTTACACTCTGAGTTCAACTTCGACTTTCATCCTTAGAGGGGGGGGGGGGCGATAAAATGAAGTACCAGCCAAGTACTGGGATCGATATAGTCGACTATACCCCTCCCCCAAATATGAGGCCTTGTGCCTATGTAAGAAATCATTAGGTAGATCGATTTAATTGACTAACCCCTCCCCTAATTTTTCTAGCCTTGTGCCTATGTTAGAAATTATTAATAATAATAACAATAAGTTTCTACCATAGGCACAATGGCCAACAACTTCAGTATTTGACTGGTACTTTTATTTTTTTTTATCGACCCCAGGAGGATGAAAGGCAAAGCTGACCTCGGCGGGATTTGAACTCAGTGCGCATTGAGTTCAAATCCCGCCGAGGTCAATAATAATAAAAATAATAATAATAATAATAATGATGATGGTAATGATTTTATTGCATACAGTGCTCAGGTGCACTACAACTCATCAGAAAAGGGTTAGAAGAGGAGACAGAAAGCAGCATTAAGACAAGTAAAGAAAGGAAGACAGTGACAATAGCGAAAGACACATGTAGAGTATACAGGATAAAGCACAGCAAGACATAGAAGTGAACAGTAAAAAGTGTGTCAACAGGTCAGGAGTAGGGTTGGCAGATTACTGGAAGCATGGAATGTTTGAAGGATACAGTGGCCCGACAGTTAACGACTGACGCAGGTAGTTTATTCCACACACACACACACACACACACACACACAGACAGATATACAGTCTGACCGAGACAGCATGCATGGTTCTAAATTCCCTGCAGCTGACAATACCCAACTAGGGTCTTGTCAGTTGTTAAACAGTTCTTTTAAGGGGTTATATATAACCCCTTAATTGTTTTAAAACAAGAATAGAAATACTTTTTCTTTTATATATATAAAATTTATACCACACACACACTTCATTTTCGGTCCGCGAGTGAAGCCACAGAGAAAGCCACGAGGTGGCTTTGGATAAAAAGGGCTGATCCATGGTTGGTTGCTACTGGGACGCAAGTCGGGGCCTGATATATATATTTTTTACTGAACACTTTCACTCTCTTGCCAATGTAGATCACCATTGGTATGATGTTGAAAGACCCGACACACCCAATGACCCCAGGTCACATCACTGATGATGTGACCTGGGGTCATCTATGCAGATGTAGCGGTTATTCCATAATCATGTTTGTAATTTATTTTGTTAATACATGTGTTCAGCATGGCGACTCATTTAATTGTCTAACTTCATTAATAACAGTAGACATGTAATGTAATTTGAAAAGCTCCCTGGCACTTGTAGTCTCATCTTCCATGTAGATTTCTATTATAACATTTTTGTGCCAACTTTTCCATGCAAAATAAGGGGTGCGACTTATATACGAGTGCAACTTATACACAAGTAAATACGATATATATATTTTTTACTGAACACTTTCACTCTCTTGCCAATGTAGATCACCATTGGTCTCGTTGAATTAGGGATTATCTTTTATTAGTAAACATTTTAATTATCAATTAACGAATCTTAAGTTTTTCAGAAGACATTTATGGATATCCAAGTTTTCAGCAGTTTGTATCTTGTCATTGGTACTGCATTGTATTCACATGGTCAAAATATATAAATTGCTCAGTCCCCCTAGCTTTATGTAACTACCACAATATTAACTGGCTCATTGCTGTAAGTAGCAGGGCTGTGGAGTCAATACATGAATCTTTTGACTCCAACTCATGACTACTCAATTTATGGTACCACTGACGTAATTAGACTAATCATATATTTCTTATATTGATTGAAAGCACACAACACACATGGCCAATGTGAATCATCAGGCTTCTTTTTAGCACTGTAACCTGTTTAAGTTTGGGTTTAAAGGCTATAGCTATGCCGTTGTGGCGTTTTTATAATATTTATTAACTCTTAACGTCCTGTAGGACACGATTCCACATGGTGCTGCATAATCAAATTCATATGAATAATTGAACTATATATATATGGTGAAAGTGAAATATTTTTGTGTAAGAACACCTCAAGCACCTGTGTTCCTTATCTGTAAATTTCCTAATAAATAAGCTGGAAAAAACCCATTTTAAGGTATTTTCTACTCAATCATTACAGGACTTTTATAACATGATGTTAAGAGTTAAATAAAATTTATAACATAATGTTAAGAGTTAAATAAAATTTATAACATGATGTTAAGAGTTAAATAAAATTAAATGAAATTTCACTTGTCAAAGGAGAACACTGGGGTGGGAATCTGTGCCGGTTGTTTTACTGTCAAAAATATTGATTAACTTATAACATCCTGTTCAAATTTCCTAAGTCCTGAGCAGAAAATACCTAAAAACGGGGTTTTTTGCAGCTTATTTATTTTGAATTTTACAGGTAAGAAACATAGGTGTTTGAGGTGATTTCACACTGCTTATGATTTTCAGTTAATTTTGAAAATAATCAAGAATTTGGAAGGATTTAGTAAAATAACTAACTTTCTCGTTATTAAGTTGGTGTTTGG
>JAOPJM010518732.1:0-10740 GCA_027124095.1 Muusoctopus leioderma
TGTATGTATGTATGTATGTATGTATGTATGTATGTATGTATGTATGTATGTATGTATGTATGTATGTATGTATGGTTATTCAGACTAGGCTGAAAGGCACTTTTGTAGTTTCTGATGCTTATTTATCAACCTCTGTAGATATTTGAACTATGAATGTTGGTAGACAAAAGATGACATTAAGTCCGTTGATCTATTTTTTCTGGCCTTGCGTTTTAGCAAAATCTGTATTAATAAACTGTCATTGAATGCCGATTTATTTGGAAAAGTCCGAAATGATGCTCAGTATATCTTGTAACTCCCAAAATGTTCAGAAGTTAAGTTTGTGTTTTATTTAGACATTTTTATTCGTGAGAAATCATCACTGATTAGTACATAATGCTTTAACAACTAGAGTAGAAGAGTAATGTTGAATGGAAAAGAGAAGAAAAAACCCATTATATTTCATAGACACTGTATTGCTTTTCCTCTAAATTGGTAAAATGACATTTTCATGTAAAACCAAAAAATTAAGTAGGAACGGAATAGGACGGAACGAAACCTTATTCTTTTACACATAAAAAATATTCAGGAAGCGGTGTTACTGCAGTGGCGCCGCCTGCTCTGAATCTCCGACCGGAAATGGCGGACAACACGGCTTTTCAGTACGATCCAGGTATCACGTACCTATTTATTTTCTCTACTTCAAATTTCACTTTTAATTCTTTAAAATTAATATTTTCTAGAGTATTGTTGAAATTCTCTTCATTTTAAAGTGTCGTAATTGCTATTTCTGGTATTTCATCTAGAGATGAAGTCTTAAAATGTGAAAACTACAACATTTTCGTGGATCCAAATTATCATTCTTAAGAAAGTGTAGCTAATTAAAGTTTATAATTTCGAATGATATCTATAACATTTCAGTTCGCTATTAAAATTCTCCTTATCCAACTTAATTGCAGAAAGGAAAAAAAATTACGAACAGAAAAGACTAATCTTTCATTACATTTATAAATACTTTAAAATATAATAATTAGTAAAGAATGAATTTTTACTGTTATACAGTTCCATTGCCAGAATAATCTGTAATAATAATCAGTATACTACAGTGAAGAAATACTTAATTTAGTTATATAAATGCATGTAATAGTGTCATGCTGTAAGTGATACCTTATTGTATATAAATACCCCGAAGTAGTAAATTTGGCAATCGTGTAGTATTTGGGCTCTTCAAAACGGTGGCGGCACGAAATACGACAAAAGTCAGCGCTGTAACCCTTCGACTGACTACTATCTCGTGCCTGCTGAGAGATTATGACTAAAAGTGTGTGCGGTGATTAATGTTCTTGTCTTTTTCTTTGAGCAGTTAAAAAGAAAGAAAGAAAAAAAAAACTCATGAGTTTGCACATTCTTTCTTGTTTTTAAATTAAAAATTACAAATCTATTCTAAAACATGGGCTTACAAACTTTCGAAAATTTGTTTCTTTTGAAGAGTCATAAATAAGCTGGTGCGCAATGCTATTCTTCTAGGTACATCCCTCCCACAAACCATCAAGTGGTTAATTGGCAACTACACCGGTTGAAAAATACTGATTTACAACACATGGAGAGAACTATCAGGAAAGCAAAAGTTGCCTTTGTGCTTTCTCCCCCACTCTAGTCTTACAAACAACAACCCAGAATCCTTCTAGTTGCTACTCAACCAGGATGGCTCCGTCAGATGCTGATAAAGCCACTCAATTTGATACATGTTTTGCTTCCAACTTCACACATACAGCAAACTCTTCCACCCCACCTATCTCACAACTATATACACAGGCGTAGGGATGGCTGTGTGGTTGAGGAGTTTGCTTCGCAACCACGTGGTTTCGGGTTCAGTCCCACTGCGTAGCACCTTGGGCAAGTGTCTTCCACTATAGCCTCAGGCCGATTAATGCCTTGTAAGTGAATTTTGTAAACGGAAACTGAAGAAGCCCGTCGTATATATATATATATATATATATATATGTATATGTGTCTGTGTTTGTGTATTCATGTCCCGTAACTTAGCGGTTTGGCTAAGAGACTGATAGAATAAGTACCAGACTTAAAAATAAGTACTGGGGTCGATCTGATCGACTACAACCCTTCAAGGCGGTACCCCAGCATGACCACAGTCAAATGACTGAAACAAGTAAAAGAATAAAAGAATACTGTCACCAAGTAAGAGCACTTCTCCAACCCAACCAGGTGACTGATCCTGAATGTATCCTTTCCATTACCCTCTGTACTCCAGAGCTAGCTAATATGCTCACCAAGTTTTTAAACCTTTCTCTGGGGATCTATCTCAATCTATGGTAATGCGATGTTCTATTCCCAAGAAGGACAACCTCTCTAGCACTACTAATTACTTTCACTTCCAAGATCTCAAATGTGATAGAAACAGTCTCAAACAAGTACCTTTTTCATCCCTTTAAGTCTCTTTTCTGTCTCAAGAACCACCAGTATGTCTTTTGTAGAGCCAGATCTAGTAAAGACATTGCAACAGGCTCTATCTGATGCACATTCTATCAACTCTGGTGGACTCCAACCTTCAGCTATTGTCTCCCACACTCTTACCTCTGTACATTAATGATCTGCTTGGTGTTATTTCTATTGATATTCACTTCTCCACAGATGATACCACTCTCCATAACCCTCTGCACACATGCATCATCAATATACAATCTAGGCACTTTGCACCATATATATACCACTTCTATGAACAGAGACCTCGAAAATATACTTGACCATCTAGTTCCTTCACCAGTGCAAAGACACAATCATTATATCAAGTAAACAGTCTTTTATGATACCCTGCATAAACAACACACAACTAAAACCCTAAAAATCGTTACAAATGCTAGGTCTTATAATCTCTCATGGAGATCTCATGTATATAACATTACCAAAACTGAATCTCAAAGACTAACCTTCCTCTTCTGGGACTGAAAATACATCAGCCCTTATCAGTTGCTGACTCCACAAAGCTCAAGTATGACCCATATTGGAGTACTACTCCCATATCTGGGTTGTTGCTACACAAATATCGTAGACCATATTGAAAAGAAGGTATTCAGCTGATAGGTTAAGATTCACTTGCTGACATGTTACAACCACTGGCCCACATATATACTATTTCTTCTCTCTATTTCTTCTATTGCAGCTACAACTGCTTCTACACCTCTCTTCTATGATGCATATACCGCTCTTCCTCTTGTCATTTGTACTGTCTCATTCCCTGCTTAATACTAAACACTTTTCGCAATCTCATTTTTTGTCAGTGTTGCAACCCTCTGGAATTCCTTCTCTTCCCATGTTTTTCATACAGAAGTTCAACCTAAACATCAGCTGCATTGATCTCACTAGTCTGGGAGGGTTTACAAAGATCATAGGCATTGCCTCTCTTATTAATTATTTTTTTTAAATTTCTATATATGCATATACATCTTAAACAGGTCATTTCTCACCCCTCTCATTCAATTCATCAGTCTATATTTTTCTTTGGTGCAAGACCTACTCCTGCATTGTCTGGTACCTTGAACTTGTAATTGTGATTCACAGTTTTGTTGCTGTATGTTGGTTCTTCTCTTCATGGCATGATACCCTAAAATTATTTATGTTCAAACACTCACTCTTACATTCATCATCATCCTCGTTTTACGTTCGCTTTCCATGCGGGCATGGGTTGGACGGGTGATTTCGGCCCGCGTTTATTCCTGATTGGAGTCACCATTCTCCTAGATGGGTCAGCAGCTCACGTCTCACTTGTATGTTTCATTTGGCTTGGTTTCTATGGCTGGATGCCCTTCCTATCACCAACCACTTTACAGAGTGTACTGACTGCATTTTATCATGGCACCAACACTAGATAGGTTGTCATGTCCATAACATGACTAAAGAGTCCCCTCTACCCCACGTTGTCTCCTTTCGATCACCAACCACTTTACAGAGTGTTCTGGGTATATTTTATCATGGCACCAACACTAGAGAGGATGCCTTGTCACCTGCAAGGCTGAAGAATCCTCCCTATTTTACATAGTCTCTGTTCTTTGAAGGCAAACATGACCTCAGTGTGTGAATAGAAGGTGAGTTATTTGGAATAAGTGTTTTCAATTTGCTTTTCCCTTTTGCTCATTTCACCAATTTCACTGAAGAATTTTGAATAGGTAATATCTTGTACACAATTTATTTATTAATTTTCTTTGTATGGCAAGGTATAGTAGGACAACCATTTGACCACTAAGTTATGAGTTGTGTTGTGCAACAGTCAGTTGTTATGCAAAGTTTTGCAACAATCAGTTGTTTTGTGTCAACTTGTCTGATGTCAGTTGGTTTAATTGGGAAACAGGAACCACTTATGTCTCAAAATTGAGCTGTTAGCTGTATGTTGTGTATATAATTGCAAAAGTTTTTGGCAACAGGAATTGAAATGGAATTATCCAAATTTAGATAAATCAGGTAGGTGGTGATGTACTGAATGATGTATGCAAATATATATATATATATATAGAGAGAGAGAGAGTGAGAGTATTGGTTGTGCGGAAACTACATACTGGGTGTTCATTTGTGCTCTTTCGTTCATTCACACTAACATTACACATCCAGCGGAGCATGCTTGCTTCATTCCTTTCCAGCCGTTGCAGATCTGCAGCATTCAAGGCATATAAATATATATTTATATATATACAACAGGTTTCTATACAGTTTCTATCTACTAATTTATGCTAGAAGACACTTGCCCAAAGTGCCACACAGTAGAATAGATCCCGGGACCATATGGTTATGAAATGAACTTCTTAACCACACAGCCAAGGCTGCACCTCAACTAATTGAAATTTGTCTCTTAGCTGGAGAAAGAAACTAAAAAGCGTAGCAGTGATTGTTAGCAATTCTCAAAGAAAAGAGGCAATAATTTCAAGAAATTGAGAATTAATTTCACAAAAGTATTAATCTACTTGCTTAGAGGAAAATCTGATCTTTGTTTGGAGGCAAGATGACAGCTATGGTCATGTTTCGGTCTCATTGGACCGAAACATGACCATAGCGAAACATACCGAAACTTAAACAAGCTTGGTCAGTCGACAGAGATTTTACATATAGAAAACTATTACAAAGAGTTTTGGCCATTGGTAACTTACAGTAGAATTTTTTACAGTTGTCATTCAGTATATCACTTTGTAAATGATTTATCTAAATTCATGCCATTGGCCAACTTCAGTTATTTCCCTTAGCTCATATTTTATTTATCCAAATTTAGAGATGACTGTCTCATTGATATTGACATGTAAAATAGATGCTTAATGGTTAAAATGGCAGATGCATTAACTGCTTGCATGTTCAGTATAAGAATGTTCTTGAGGAAGATACTAAGTCTTCTTGCTTCATTTAGAAATTTTGATAGAGAATGTACTTAGCCCTTTCGTTACCATATTTCTATCTCTACCACAGGTACCTTCTATCAACTCAACAAACCAATTAGAGAGCCTTTACGTGGCTGCTCGACCTGCTAGAAATATCAGCTATATCTCTCTGAAATCACACCCACTTTCTTAAACAAGGATGAATGCATTGGATAATGTAGTGCTAGATATCTCTAAAAATACAGGATGGTCATGGTTGGAATGCTTTTGATCATAGGTCTGCTCAATCAGGACTGACCTAGGCTAAAGAAACAACTACTCTCAACTCAAGACACCTTTTTCACCCTGTATGTATGATCCATTTGCATTATGTGTGCATAGAACATAAAGAGATAAATGGATAGTACAACAGTACTATGTACTAAATTATACGCCATAATACTAAAATGTGAAATAGTACCATGTACTAAATTATATACAAGTACTAAAATGGGAAATAGTACCATAAGACCATGTACTAAAATAATTTGCTATAGCACTAAAATATGAGATAGTACCATGTACTTAAATATATGAGATAGTACCACAGTTCCCTGTATTAAATTACATGTCATAGTACTACAGTACCTTGTAGTAAAATATGAAATAGTACCACAGTACCATCTACTAAAATATGAAATAGTACTACTATGCACAGTATTACAATGACTCTTGTAAGACTCGCTATACGGACATACCAATGATTCATGTTACACTCGCTCTACAGGTATTATAACAATGACCTGTGTCATCTTTTCAATGACACGCCAATGACCCATGTTACACATAATAATACTCTGTAGACATTATACCTGTGATCCATGTCTCACTCTATAGAGAATATACTGATAATTCATGCCACACTTACTTTATTGTCCACTGACCATGGTAAAATTATAAACCAGATAGAACTGCAGCAAAAAGGGTAGATAGTCTTATAGTTCTTTCGCTTGCCTTAACCATTGAACACTTTATACCATTGAGTGTTGTGGTGGTGATTGAACTCCTGGTGATCCTGCCAATTTCATCATATGTTGGGGATGGTATGCTAAAGTGGTTTCCTATTGCCTACGTTGGATCTATAGGAAGACTTAAACTAGGCTTGGGTGGTAGACCTAACTCATTGGTTTAACCCCTCCACCTAGCACTTGGGTACCTTCAATGGAGTCAGTCCACTCTGTATTCGGAATGGGTCCCTCTCTGGTCTGAGGATAATTTGATATCTTGATAAACTGCTTCCTACTGCAGCAACCAATGAGTTGTAGTTTCTTCACCTGTTTCCCTCCAGCAGTCTTAGAGGCCCTGCAAAGATCTTTAACACTGCCTTCCATCCTCTGACTAAAGCCATCACAAAAAAAAAAAAAAAAAAAAAAGTGACTGCAAGATACTGAAACAGTTTTTAATTATAGACTGCTGGTGGTGGATTAGCAGAAGCATTAGAGTGTCAGACAAAATGCCTTGCAGGATTTGTTCCAGCTCTTTACGTTCTGAGTTCAAATCCCACCAAGGTCAACTTTACCTTTCATCCTTCTGGTGTTGATAAAATAAAGTACCAGTATTGGGGTCAATATAAACTACCAGTCAAAATAAAGTACCAGTATTGGGGTCAATATAAACTACCAGTCACAATAAAGTACCAGTATTGGGGTCAATATAAACTAATCCTTCCCGCAAATTTCTGGCCTTGTGCCAATGGTAGAAAACGTTAATTATAGACTGCTCCTGCTATTTTTGGTAGTGAGTGTGCTATACAATTAGTACTTATTGCCAGCTAGGTGGACTGGAGGCATTGTGAGTTATGTGTCTTTACCATAGACATTCTGCAACACCAGTGATGTTGTTATATAGCTCTAGGCCAGCTCTAATGAAGCAGACCTATGATCAAAGGTGGTGCTCCATCCCATCTTGTTAGAGTGTGATCTGAATGGGATATTGCTACTGTGCTCTTTCGGCCAGGTTGTACAATTACATAGGCACTCCCTTGTTGGGTAAAATAAGGATTCCAAAGAAGCTTGTTATGGTCTGTAAACTGAGGCCCATTAACAGTTTGTTGGCTTCCCACTAGTGATGCCATGTAAACTGGTGACCTTTGTATAGTTTGACCTTTCAGCATGTAGTTGAGCATCTTGCCAAATTCAGCTAGCCATGAGTACCACAATAAAAGGCATTGTAGCACAGTAAAAGAGATAGTACTACATTGTGTTAATTTTAAAATAATGCTTTATTTATTGATTTAAAAACAAATTTCAGACACATTGCATAACTGAAATAGAATATAACTGCATATGTGTCATTACTTATCAAAATACAATTATTTAGTATTACAGTTTTACTTTAATTATTCTGTGGTTAATGAATTAACCCTTTCGTTACCATATTTCTAATGAAATACACTGTCTATGATTTTCAATTAGTTTTGAAAATAATCAAGAATTTGGAGGGATTTAGTAAAATAACGAACTTTCTTATTAAGTCGGTGTTTGGAATATAACTTAACAAAAAATTCAGATATAAAATTATAATGGAAGGTTTATATTTAAATATGAACACTTTTAAACTAATGGTTTTTATCATAGAATCCGGGGCGGTTTCAGGAGGGTTGGTATCAAAAGGGTTAAGTACTAGTAATATCAGTATATTATTGGTATTTAATTCCAGTAACTCTCCTTTACCTCTTTCCACTGTGACAAATGAAACTGTCATGTTTGTTACAGGTGAGTGACAATCTTATGAGGTTTTTACTTGTCAAGTTGACAATCCTGTAATGTTTAAAATGTGAAGCTGGTGACAGTGAAGGTGGTGGATATTTTGTGATGTTTAACTTGTCAAGCTGGTGACAACAGTGTAGCAATCTTGTGATGGTTAAAATGTCATCTTGGTTACAGCAAGGTAATAATCTTTGCATGTTTAACACATTGAGTTGTTGTTTAGTTCAGGTCAACCCTGATTGAGCAGACCTATGATCAAAGATATTCCAGCTGAAACCATGCCATTGGCTGTTATTTTCACCTAATAACATCATACCATTGGTTGTTATATTCACCCAATGGTTCATACCATTGGCTGTTACATTAACTCAGTAACATTATACCATTGGCTGTTACGTTCACCCAGTGATATCATATCATTGAAAACAGCATACACACTATGGTATTATACCATTCGTTGGCCTCGTTCCTACAGTGTCGCACCTTGAGCAATTGTCTTCTACTAAAGCCTCGGGCTGACCAATGCCTTGTGAGTGAAATTGGTAGACGGAAACTGTGCGGAAGCCCATCATATGCGCCCGTGTATGTGTGTTTGTGTGTGTGTGTATATATATATATATATGTGTGTGTGTAAATATATATATATATATATATATATGTGTGTGTGTAAATATATATATATATATATGTGTGTGTATATATATATATATATATATATATATACGTGTGTGTGTGTGTGTGTGTGCAAATGTGCATGTTCGTCTCCATGTAGTCTTCATTGTTGACATCGCTTAAGCAACCGGTGTCGTTTGTTTATGTCTCGCATAAACAATACATCCCGCAGCTTAGTGGTTCAATGGGTGAAGATCAGTGGGGGGGGGGGTAAAAACTACCTTATTTAAAAAATAAGAGTTGGCATCATGAAGGGTATCCAACCATAGAATACTGCCTCAAAAAATCTCGTAAAAACGATGAACGATACAAATCTGTATCACACACATGCTACTGATGAACATGCTACTGATGAATTATACAAATCTGTATCACACACATGCTACTGATAGTGTGCCAATGAGCCCTGTTCTACTTAGTCTATAGACATTATACCAGTGATATCTGTTCATTCTCATTCAACAGGGATTCTTTCAATGAGCCATGTCACATTCACTCTACACATATTATACTGATGGCCCAGGTCACGATCACTTTACAGATACTATACTGAATACCCATGTCAGATTCAACAGACAGTGTACCAGTTACTCATGTCATACTCACTCTATAGGTATTGTACCAGTGATATCTATGTTGTACTCGCTCAACAAAGATTATATCAATGGTCCATGTCACATTCACTGTACAAGCTTTATACAGATGACCTACGTCAAATTCTAATGACATTGTACCATTAACACATATCACATTCACATACTAATGACCCATGTCAAATTCTACAGACATTGTACCATTGACACATACCACATTCACATACTGATGACCCATGTCAAATTCTACAGACATTGTACCAATGACACATACTACATTCACATACTGTTGACCCATGTCAAATTCTACACACATTGTACCAATGACACATACTACATTCACATACTAATGACCCATGTCAAATTCTACACATTGTACCAATGACACATACCACATTCACATACTGATGACCCATGTCAAATTCTACAGACATTGTACCAATGACACATACCACATTCACATAGTGATGACCCATGTCAAATTCTACAGGCATTCTACCAATGATATATACCACATTCACATACTGGCGACCCATATCAAATTCTACAGGCATTCTACCAATGACCTATGTCACATTATGACTGACCTATGTCACATTATGACTGACCTATGTCACATTATGACTGACCTATGTCACATTACGACTGACCTATGTCACACTCTTTCTATTGACATACCAATGATCCATGTTACACATACCAATACTTTGTATACATTATTCTGATGATCCATGTCACACTCTCCGTACAGATATGTTACCAGTAATCTACACCAAACCCACTCTACCCATGTCACACTTGTCCACTGACCAATATGTGGGCTGTATCCAAGCTGGGTTACTGCCTTCAAAAAGCTACTTCCCAAACTGGAAATTGAACCTACGCTACCTGGGTAAAATCCAGGAATCCTAACCACTGGACCTGTCATTTTAGCAGAATGTCATTCTGTGAACCATGATTGTCTTAGATATTTCAGAGTTTCATTCTTCTATTTTTTTTTTTTCTCTCATTCCCTTGTAGGTAACCATTTGCACCGTTACTCAAAAGTTCTGGAAGGACACTTAGGAAATCCCAAACCTCGACCTCTGCCACCCTGCCCTCGTCAAAGCTGGGCAGCTCCACACCTCCTGAACATATCAGCCCCTTCGTGAGTATTGTTTATTTAGTCCTTTATAAATACACATGTGCATGTATGCATGCATGATGCACACACACACACATGCATATATATATCTCTTTTACTCTTTTACTTGTTTCAGTCATTGGACTGCGGCCATGCTAGGGCACCGCCTTTAAGTCGATCAGATCGACCCCAGCACTTTTGAGTCTGGTACTTATCTTATCGATCTCTAAGCCGAACCGCTAAGTTAC
>JAOPJM010518742.1:0-10740 GCA_027124095.1 Muusoctopus leioderma
ATACCATGCTGATGTTGTCTAAATTCCAATGAAAGATCCTTGAATCTAGGTTAGAAACCGGCTCTTCCTCAATTGGTGAGAAATTTGAAAAATATTTCCGAAAAGAGACATACATACATACATACATACATACATACACACACACACACACACACACACACACACACACGCGCGCGCGCGCGAGCATGCATGCATGCATGCATACATACATACATACACATATATACACATATATACAAAATAATATATACATATAAATACATAAGCATATGAATACTCATGTAATATATGTGAATTGGTAATAGAGATGGATATATGGAAGGACAATATAAATAGAAGTAGGTGTCGAGATGTTAAGAGAGTAGGTGGTAGTTATGTTGAAAGATTTGTATATTTTAAAATGCATTATTATTGTTCAGGCTGTTTGTCGGGGTAAATACAGTTTTAATCTACCTATTGTGTTAGATGTGATATTTAAACTGTCGAGATTCTGTGTGGGCAAGAAGAAGTGTGTTCTTAGTGTCTGATAAGAAGTGATGTTTTGGCAAATATCAATTCAAAGCTCTCGATTGTGCACATATTACATGTTCTTTTTTATTGCTAGTATATGATTTGGCTCAGGATGGAATTTTCTATTTTAAGTTTTAGTGTATTTTTTTGTTTTCACGCGCCATACACAATTTGGAGAGTGAAGTATCGTTGCTATCATTTTGTTTGCAAAACGTATGGTTATATTGATGGTAGCGAAGTGTGAAAGAATTATAGGGGAGACCAATATATTTTCTAGATAGGTCTTTGATTTCTACTACTGTCTGATATAAATCTTTTTAACTAGGCATTTGAATACTACGAAGATTGGGATTTATAGAATTGCAACTGTCTCTGTTGGAGTTGTTTAAATGTGGATTCAATTTAAATTGGTTGGAGAAATCAATGGTTTGTGTAATATTGAACAGTGTGTTGTTAAACATGTCATAGTAGTTGTGCTGTGAGGCAAAGCGTTTTCTTAATAGGGTGAAGAATATTTTCGCTACTGGTGTTGCGACAGCTAAGTTCTACGGTGGATTATACGAAGTGTTGTTTCTTTTTCTTTTTGTAGTTCTATTTCTGGTGGTATATTCGTCAAATTCTATTTTATCTTAAAATCTGCTGGTGAATAGAGCATTATCATAATACTTAGAATAATTAGTGAAAATTTGTTTATTTGCAGAGCGATTGTATATTGTTAGTGAAATGTTTCAACAATGCTATTAATAATATTCTTCTGATGGTTAGAAGCTTGTCGATATAGTGTCAAATCTCGTTTGGTTTACATAAGGGTAGCAGTTGTTGCGGTTCAAAGGTATATCTACAATTTGACAGTGGTGAGGTTGGATTAATATCTAGTGTGAGAGTTTTAACGAAATTCCGTTGTAATGTTACATATTTGAACTCACAAGGAGTAAATTTGAATTTCGGTTGTTACAAATTTGAAAATTGGATTTACCTATAAAGTATAGAGTACGAGAAATAACCCATGTATACTAAATGTCTTGAGGCCGTTGTTAATGTGGAAGAAAGGAAAAAGAGTGGAAGAGGATGGTGAGAAAGGTTGAGAGCAAGTGATGTGACCATATATCGGTTAAAGAATATCTGACACAAAAAAGATGAATTATATGGTAAATGAAATAATATAACAACTTAACAATATTGAGGAATATTGGGGGAGAATATATGAATCATTTCGTGTCATGGGAAGAATTAAAGAGGAAAACTTGTTTATAGTATTTGGTTTTGAAGAACTAAAGTATTATAAGAGTAAATTCAACCAATCGTGAAGAATCTAAAATTAGTGTGTATTAAATATTGGAGTAGAGTTTCTGTAAATTATTCAATGTTAATAGAAAGAATGAAAGAAACTAAGCATATAACAAATATTGGTTATTTTGAATATCTAAGATATTTAAAATTTATTGAAATTAATATTAAATTGAAATAAGTGGTGACCTATATGCATACCAACAAGAGATGATCAGAATTAGAAAGACACTCCAGAGTAACAACGACTCTGCAAGCAGCGCATCAGTTTCCAAGAGCAGAGATATAAGCATCAAGAACGTTAGTCAAAATACTACCACGTTCTGTCTACCTTACATTAGATGCATGGCAGAATAAATCTGAAGATCTACGGCCCATACAACATCAGGACAGTATTCATAAGCATGTCTGCCCTTCGGGGATATCTCCCCGGAACAAAGCCTCCATCAAAAGATATCATGACCAAAAACTGAGTGTATTCCTTCCCATGCAGTTGTGGCAGGGAATATAAAGGTGAGACCAGCCGCCCCCGAAAAGTAAGACTACAGGAACATTATATAATCGTAATCCGTGGGGAGACAGAGAAATCATGTATGGTTGATCATTTGCAGAGGAAAATGGGGAATCAGCAATCCTTGTGAAACAAAGTCAAGATAATAGATAGGGAACAATACTGGAAGATAAGATGACTGGAAGAATTAACAGATATGCTTCGCTCTGACAACCGCCTCAGTAGGCCTAGTATAGATATGGATCCATATGGGAGGGAGCCTTTAGTTAACACAGAACATTAAGTCTAAGTCCATAAAAATGTTTTAATATGTTAGGTTTAAAGCTTCTAATTTCCATAACCTAATTTTCCTATTGGACAATAGCTTAATCAATATATGCATTGGTTAAGTGTAAGGAGTGATAGTTTACCTGGTGGGTGTGAATTTAATCCCTGGGTTAACGTATCTATATACTCTAGTTTAAGTGGAACGATCAAGTGACCTCACAAGTAGCTAATAACTAATACGTGGATATCCCGGACATGGACAACAGAATGAGAATTATCGTGGTTTGGATAAAGGGTTCGGTTCGAAATTACAAGAAAGTTCCCGAAAACAACAGACACCTGAAGAAGCCTGGAAGGTACAACGGCCAAAACGTTGTGATTATAACGATCACGAGGAGGACAATAGTCCGAATAAAACAGTTTATAATATTTTAAGTCACCTTTCTATTCCATATTTTAGTAAATTGAAATATTTTAAATATATAAAATAACAAATTTTATTTTTATTTCCTTTCGTTCCTTCGATTATAATTAAATACTTTACATAAACTCTCCTCCAATATTTAAACCTCGACAACTTTAGACACTTCACAATTGGTTTAATCAACCCTTGTAATTCCTTAGTTCTTTCAAACCAAATTCTATAACCAAGTTTTCCCTTCAATTCATCCAATGGACACAAAATTATTCATACAGTCACTTCCAAGAACTCTCAATATTGCTTAATGTTTATATTATTGAAATCACTATTTAATTAATCTTTTTCTATTAGATATTTTCGAATCGATATATTGTCGTATTTCTTTTTCTCAGCCTTTCTTCGTTCTCATTCCCTTTCTTTCTTTTACTTCCACCTTTACAACGACCTGAACAGATTCAGTATGCATGAATTGGTGGTGAATTGGTGGTTAGAGCATCAGTTAGAATACTTTGTGGTATTCGCTCTGGAATTTTGCGTTCTGAGTTCAAATCCCGTGCAGGTCAACTTTGCCTTTCATACCTTCAGAGTTGATACATAAAGTACCAGTCCAGTACTGGGTCGATTCTTCTTTCTGTCTTTCTTTCTCTCTCTCTTTCTTTCTAGAAGAAATCGGCAGTGGTTAGGCCTGGAGAGGGAATGGACACCGCTAGGTTTAAGTAAATGCGATGGTGCCCCTACTACTCCATTAGAAGTTAAAGGCTCGGAATCGGAATAGAAGAATTATTTCTCATACTCTATACCCTATATGTAACTTCACGTTTAAAATTTCTAACAACTAAAACTCAAATTTACTCCGTTTGAGTTCATACTTAATATTACAAATGATTTCCTTTAAAACTCCCATACCAGATATTACTCCACCCCTTTCCTTGTTCTTTCCCGCCATTTATACTTTTTTATATTCCGAACACACACACGCACACACACACACACACACACACACACACACACACACACACACACACACACACACACACACATATATATAATACATACATTTATATATGTACACAAATACATCCATACATAAAATAAATATTTCTGATGTTGCGTACAATTACATGCTTCGACACAGTGGGTATTGGTGGAACATTTTCATCAAAACTTCCACCAAACCCCAACACAATAGGCCAGACATAGTTAGTTGTTTGAGATATAAAACAAAAGTTATGTACTGTTGTGGAGGTCAGATAACCAGTGGATGTGAACATTTCATTCAAAATTAGTGAGGAAAAAAATCCTTTATGGATACTTGTTTGAAACCGACAAATTCTCTACCCAGATAAATTTACATTTATTTATTTATTATGTATTTATTTAGTACAGATTTGGCTGCCATTTCTAATATATCAAGTGACCTCATAGAGGCTCCCTCCCTGAAAAATAACAAATGAAACAAAAATAGATTATAAATTATATGGAGAGATTCCAGATCTTCCATACTCAACTGACATGCATCTACTACTTGGTATAAAGACCTTTGGCTCTCTGGAATTTCCTCCCTGCACATATTTTCCCTGCAGCAGTTGACTTGCAACTGTTCAAGAAGAACATTAACTGCAACAACCTCACTGGTCTCAGAGGGCCTGTGGTGGCCATGGGCACATAGCATCTATAGACCTTACACTATCAACCTTGTTAACTTTGATATTGTAATGTTTATAGATGCCATATCCAATGGCATATTAGCTGATAAATTTAGAAAAATTCTGTGAGAAGTTAATCTAAATATTAAGGTCATATAAAAAAACAGATAGATCCATTAAATCTATCATCTATAGGTCTTAACCCTTTGACAGTGACACCTGTAAAAGTAGTTGTGATATATCTGCCACAAACCTACATATCAACTGCAAAGTACGAAATATGGCATACTGTATAAAGTGTCAAGAAGGGCCTTGTGAAAACCTCCCGGAAACATATAGGAGACACAGCTAGAAGTATTAGTGAGAAATTCAGTGAGCATTGGAACAGCTATGCTGAAGAGAAACCTACCTCTATTTGTTACTAACATACATTGACAATGGCTCAGTCAATAGACTCAGTGTGGATACCATATCTACATATCATACAATTCTGGGACAGGTGACTGAGTCAGTCTGCATATGAGAGTATGAACCCTGCCTCAACTGTTAGTCTAGTAGGGTAACACCAATGCATCATATTCAAGAAGCATACATTCCCACCTCCTTAGGTCAGTTTTGTGCATGTGTGCAGTTGTATGTGCATGTATATGCAGCTGTGTATAAAACATTTTCCCCCTTCTCCCTTAGATCCTTTTACACCCATGCGAAGTTGTATGTGCATATGTATGTATACAGATATACATATTATATATGCGTGTGTGTGTGCATATGTGCATATACATCTGAGCGTACACAGGTGTGGGTATATATAATTCTATACATGTAGGTAGAATTTTATCTTTATTTCTACATTACATCCATTATTTTCCCCCCACCATTTAAAAAATAACAACAGGGTTGAAGTCAAATCTACTTAGGATAAAATTTATTTCCCTAATAATCTAAATAGACATTATGAACATAATGATCAATAATGAATATAAGGATCAAGAACAATGTCTGCAGACATTCAAGGAAAAAAAACAACAACAAAAAAACAGAAGGAAAAATAGGAAGAGAGGAAAAAAAGAAGATAAGAAAAGTAAAGAAAAGTGAGAGGAGGAGAAAGAAAAAAAACAGGGAGGAAAAAATAAGGGAGGGGTGAAAATAAAGGATAAAGAAATAAGATAGGTGGAATGGTAATAAAATTGATAAATACATACTAGAGTTATATACTGACAGAAAAAACAAATAGAACCTGGAAACCACTACAACCTGACATGAATGTCATCAATCTTTTACATCTCAAACTCATTAATCATGTAAGAGTGTCTCTCAGGTTTTGGTATTCAGTTGTACATGTTTTTTTTATTGGTTTGGTCTGAAGGAAGGGGCTGTACTCATAATCATTGCAGGCCCTCTGAGACTGGTGAGGTTGATGCAGTTAATGTTTCTCTTGAACAGTTGCAAGTCAATAGCTGCAGGAAAACCATGTGCAGACAGGGAATTCCAGAGGGCCAAAAGTCTTTATACCAAACAGATGCATGTCAGTTGAGTACAGGACATCTGGAATCTCTCCATATAAGATTTCAGAATTCTTGATACACCTGTTATATTGTTCCCAACTTGGATTTTATTAGGAACATTTTTATCTCTTCCAGTTTGCACCAATTAAGAATGGTCTTATTCATGCACTTATCTTTCCAGGTTACAATACAGATGGTCTGTAAGCATTCCATATGTAGGTTGAAAAGAGCCCTATTTGATTCCTATATGAAGTCCAACACTCCAGCCCTTAAAGCAATGTGGGGACTACTATTACCTTGAATAGTAGAAGCAATGGGAGTGTTTACAAAACACCACAAGGGCTTTTGAAATCCACACCAATATTTTGTCATCTAGCTTTGCACTAGTGTTATAGGCCTAAGTATTTGAAGGAATGAACAATTTTCAGTGATTGGCTATTGAAAAAGATAGAAGGTAGAGGAGTTGCTGAGGTAGCACCAGCACCTGGTTGATGGAGCAGTTCTGTTTATAGATGCTGACTGTGAAAGCAAGGTGTCTTACTGCAGAAGTAATAAACCAGGCATCTGCCAATGTATATATTTTTTTATTGCTTAGTCAGGAGGAAAGGCAGCACCTATCACCATTTTTCAGGGCCTCTGAGACTGGTGGGAGGGAGGGATGAAGATATCCTCAGACTGGAAACCTGGCTCAAATGCTTGCATCAGAGTGGACTCCACTAAAGGCACCCAAGGGCCAGGTGGTGGTGTTGAACCAGGCGACAGATTAAGTCTACCACCCAAGTAGGCCATGGCGAGATTTGAACTCAGAATGCAAAGAGCCAGAATAAATACCATGAGGCATCTTTTCCTATGCTCTAACAATTCCGCCAGTCCACCACCCTAAATTGGTATTCTATTTATCTACTCCGAAAAGATGAAAGGGAATGTTAATCTCGGTAGGGTTTGAACTCAGAGTGCAGTGAGCTGGAATAAATACTGCAAAGCATTCTATCCAATGCACTAATGACTCTGTGAATTCACTTCCTATGGTACAAACACATAATAATCAGCAACAATAGAGCATAAATTGTAACCCTCTTGGCTTTAGACACTATCTTAAGTCTTTGTTGGTTAAAGAGACTTCAACTAAACAGATATAGGATATTTATTCCTGGTTACCAAATACAGATTCCAGAATTGCTGAGAACAACTCAAAGAGAACAAGAACATAGGGAAGACATCTGATAACTGCTCCTTGGATTAAACATTGGCTATTATGTTTTGAATCTGAGAGGCTGATTTCAATCAATTTGTCAGGTACGTAAAGTTCACAGAGTATTCTCCACAAAGCAATTGAAATCTATAGAGAATTAAAGACTTTAGTGAAATCCATGATCACTGCATAAATGTTCTTTCTACGTTCCCTGGTTCTCTTCTGGTTCTGGAGAAAGTTGAAGGTTGTATGCACAGTTCCATGCATAGATCTAAAGCCACAATCATGTTTTGGGGACGCAGTGTCCATGAGATGAATATTGATCTGGTGTATGATGATTTGAGCCAAAACCTTACTAGTAACAGAGATACATGAAATACTCCAAGTATTAAGGCAATCTGAACTCTTGCCCCTGTTTTTGTAGAGTGTACTATAGTCAGTCTTGTAAAGTGCACTACGGTCGTTCCTGTAGAGATGTACTATAGTGGTGTCCTTAAATTGTCGTGGAACAAAAAGAATTTGTAAGCTTCAAGCATAAAGACATTGAGTAATAAAAAAAAAAATTGTAAACATTTTTATTTAATAATTCTTTACTTTCTTTTTGTGGATTTAACAAAATATTTGTCAGCTTAAAATCCACATCCCTCCTTCCCCAAATTGAGTACAGTCAGATATCTGCTTGGCATTGTCCCTTTTGAAAAGTCATGGTCTATGTTTTACAGAACTAGTCCTTAAAAAAATTAGTCTTTTCCCCACTACATTATTATGGATATTAATTAATGTGGGCCAAACAAAAGGAATTACAATTATTTCTATTTAAAAAAATATAAATAAAAATAGAGAAATAGCTTTCACCAATTTATACAGTTTCAATGTTAATTTGTCTTTGTTATTAACATTGTTTATATGTCAAATGAGCAATTAACTGCAACATGAAGTAGCGCGCACGCACGCACACACACACACACCCACACACATGCACACACACACATGCACGCACGCATGCGCACACACACACACACACACACACACACACACACACGCACACACACACACACACACACACACACACTTCCATTGATTTCTGATAGGTGATTGAAGGGAATGTTAATTCAATCCTCTACCTTATTTTGACACTTAACCAATGTATAATGAATAGGCAATTATGTTGACTGGGTATCGTTTTCAGTGTATCCCAATAAAAAAAAAAGAAATCTGACATTTTGCAGTTTTAAGGCTGCCAATTAACTAGTTAAGCCACTCTTCCTACAGCATACAACTCCATTAACCAAGTAAGCTGAAATGGCTAGTGTTCAGGAATAACACTATAGTCATGAAAATTATTGAAACCTCTAGATGTAACAGCAAGTGCTAGAGTAACAGTAAAGTAAACTAGGGATGAGCCAACTCTATAGCCATATTTTCATTTTGTGGTTGAAACCAATTCATTTTACTTACATTACTGATGTTGCTTGTTGTTGTTGTTGTTGTTGTTGTAGTTGTTTAGCCCCAGGTCACACTCATGATCAAAGGTGTTCCAGCCATGACCTGTATATCTTGGACTACATTGTCCAATGAATCCTTCCCTTTTTAAGATAGTAGGGTGTGATTTGAGGGAGATTTGGCTGCTATTTCTAGCAGGTTGAGCAACCATGAAGAGGCTCCTTCGTTGGCTCAACATTATTAATGGCATTGGGAATGGTAAGAACATCGCACTATTTCATTATCCCCTCTATAGATAAGAGATATTGTGTCTACATAAGAAATCAATATCATTTACCTTAAAAAAAAAAGTAAACAGAAAACTGGGCATTTTTGGAGTATTACCCCTCACTAGCAGACAAATCGAAAGATTGTTTTTCATTCGTCCTTTCACATGACCATATATAGACTGCCATCTTTGAATATGAATGTGTTTTTCAATGCCACGTTTTCGTGTGGAACAAATCGAGGAATGTTAGACACATATCGGATTGAATTCATGTGGCAAAATAAATTTGATGATGAGCCACTGGAAAATATTATTTCACAAATAAGATTAGTATATCCTTGTGTTTGAAAAAACTTCAAAAAATTTAAACTTTGATCCTTTGACATTTTTCATTCAGTTTGTTCATATTATATATTTTATCCTTTATTTCACCGAGGTATATGAAATACGAAGATGTGGCGTTGGAAAACGCATTCGTATTCAAAGATGGCAGTCTATATATGGTCATGTGAAAGGACCAATGAAAAAAAGGCTTTCAATTCATCTGCTAATGAGGGGTAATACCGAAAAAGCGCCGAAAACTGTAATAATAATTGGAGATTCAGTAATAGAAAGAATGTGTCAAGGGTATGTGTGGGTTTTTAATACATTCACAAACTAGATCTTTAACACCAGTTTCCATAATGTTAAATGGATGAGAACACATCTTTCCCTACATAAAATGGTATTCTATTGCAAGTAATCTTCAGTAAAAGATGGGGGGCCCAAATATAGTTGTGTGGGTAAGAAGTTCACTTCACAACCATGTGATTCTGGGTTCAATCCTACTGCATGGCACCTTGGGGAAGTGATTCCTACCAAAGCCTTGGGTTAACCAATACCTGGTGAGTGAAATTTGGTAGATGGAAACTGTGTGGAAGCCCTTATATATACACACACACACACACACACACACATGCATATATATTTATGTCAGGTTGCTCATGAGTACATGGTAACATGTAGCTCCGTACAACCTGTTGCATGGTTGGTCATCGGCAGCTAAACCGGCAACCCTACCAAGCCAGCTTGGTGAGGAGGGTGATTTTTGGACACCCTGCAGGATGAAAAATAAGATCTGCCAAAGAGCAGATGAACTCAGGAGAGTCAACGGCTCTTCCAATAATGTGTATATATGCATATGCTTATATATGTGTATTTACATGTGTATGTAAATGCACATTGGAGAAGGATACTCTTATTTGAAACCTGCAGTGTTTGTAGTCCCTGGCCACCTTACATTTCTTTTTACTTGTTGCTAGTTTAATGGCTTCAAACACTTAGAGAGTGGCACTGATGTCACACAAGTGTTTTCCACTATAAAATTTGAAGTGCAGGTACTTTTTGCACCCATTTTTTCTCTTCCTTTTTCCAGCACAAATCAAGAATTGGGTTTCTTGGAACCACAAACAGAGGGTGGACTTTTTGTTGTGCCGATCATGGTATTATGCATGTCTGCAACAATGAAATACTGCCACTTCCATTGTTTCCTCACTCATGAGGGCACACAGATTTCTCCAGTAGCCCATGTGGTTACATCCTGCATTGGGGTGCCATTGATGTCTGGAAGGTGGAGTCTCAGTGTTGCCATACATTGGGGTGCCATCATGAGAGATCATGAGAGGGAGGCACTAGATCTTAAAAGAAAAGA
>JAOPJM010518759.1:0-10739 GCA_027124095.1 Muusoctopus leioderma
TGTGTGTGTATGCTCACTCAACTATGTAGTTCTACCTGATTCTCATGGGTTTGGTTTAACATTAACAGCTACTTGCAAAGAATAGTGGAGTTGTAGGATATACATTCTTCAGTGTTAAACTTTATAATAGTTTCTGTAGATAAGAAAGAATTACAAAGGGAATTGACTGGAATTTTTCTTCAGTAAAATCTATACTAATAACATTGGTCAACAAAATATACTTCTTTTTTCATCAGAGATAAGTAGAGTCTTTTTGAATTCGTTTCGAATTCTGATTCCATGTCTGTCATTAATTTTACCCAGACACATTATTTTTGAAATATTTCAGTTTTTTTATTTTTGTAAATGTTTTCAATACTTAAGATGTATTACAGCGCATTTTATATAAAATTTGTTTATTGTTTGAATCAAATCAAAACACAACACACACTTGATTAATTGATACATAATTAATTTTAACCTCATTTTTATGTCATAGGGTCAATTAGATAGATGTGTTATTGAAGAATATAGACTATACAAGTTTTGAAATGTATTGTGAATATGATTTTCTATTATAAACTTGGTCTGCGTTGTCGCGATATAGCAACCAACAATAGTCAGCCATGCCTTAATTCCCAAATCGCTGGTACCGTGATTCCTTAGCAATAATATCATGATTGAATCGTTCTCATTGACCATCGCTTACCACACCAAGATTTTCTCGAAAGAAATCTAGATGCCAGTGTAAGAATTTATATTTTTAAAGACATTCGACAGCCCATTTCTTTATAAGCATTAAGGAGGTTTCTCAACTCCACCTCTATATACAGGGGACTTATTATTTCCCCATAAAGGTTTCGTATAACCGTTTAAAAAGCCTGCCAAGTTTTTAATTCCAGTGTATTGAGGGTTTGTTTAAATCCAATATCTTTTAAATACTCCCTGATTTGTGTGCCCCCTCCCAAATTTATCCCCTTTAACCTTGGCGTACTCCCATTTGGGATTTGGTTTGAGAAACGTACTGAAACCCTCTTGAATTGACTTTACGCATTGCCTTAACAAAATGTTTCATTAAACCACATTTTATATGGAGAGATGGCAGACATATCTTTTTGGGGATCAACTAAAGGGACAGATTGAATACTGCTCATCCCTGGGTCATATATGTTGACCTTAAAGGTCAGTCACGTTTATTATAGTGAACCGTGGTAAGGCATATGAAACAACATTATTTTGTAAGCCCTGCCTGCTTGCTTGCTCATTAACATGCTAATAACATTGAGATCGCTACAGGGATCCCATTCATGAACAAGGTATCCAATGATATCACGCAGTATATCCATGCTATCATATGTCTCTTTGAGGTGGACAGAGTGGGCAATGTGGATGCATGGCTTTACTTGCCTTTTATGCAGTAGAATTGCTTTCATTTTGTTTTGTGATGTATCAGTGAAGAAGCGCCAGTCAGATACTATATAAGTCTGAGGCAAGTTTGTGAAGAGTTTAATTGATGTCATTGCAATAACAGAGAGGACCATTTACTGTAAAGCAAGATGTAAATATCACCGGTACATTTTGGTCAGGTAAATTACATTTGTTCAGTCTTATGGCAAGAAGTTCTACCTTCTCTTTAAACAGTAGTAAGTCTCTAACAAGATCATTCAGACGCCCATTAGTAAATAACCTTGGCTCAATATATTCTCCAGGTATGTATTTAGAATCTGTAGAAGGTCCAGTACTTCCACCATGTGTACCTTTTATTACTGTCCCATTTCATCATATAGGGATGCTAGTCCATCATTTGGGGAACATAGGGAATGGGCATTGTTCCGTCATGTTTGACTTGTCTCCTTGCTGAATACAAGTATAGGTAGACAATCTTGTGTTTGTTCGTTGTGGAAAACCCAATTATGTTAACACTACGAAAATATCAGTCTGTATGATCATCTCCATATTATGGGTGTATGGCAAAAGGCGTTGATCGTTTCTTTTTGTTCAACTAAACATGTAGTCCACATAAACAAGAAGAACAGATTTGATGTGGTGGCCACTGCCTGTCTCGGTCACCTATATGACAACGGAAATATATCTGGTCCATTTTCATAACATCTGTTTTGATAGTTTGTTGTGTCTTAGAGGTGAACATACCACCAACATAGCAGAAAACATAGTTTGGATGATTTTTACTTTCAGAAAGCTTGCTGATTAAATTAAATGGCAATGACCTGAGCGCAACTATTCTAAATATTACAAAATATTTTAAATAAAAGAAAGACGATTGGTCTTATCTCAAAAGCTAAACGTGCTCCTAAAAAATCGAAGACAGTTTTGAAATCAGCTAAAAAATTATTTCTGTTTCTCGGTAAATCGTCTGTGATAGAAATTTCTCATTCACCAGTTCAATCGATCTTTCACCACACACACACACACACACACACACACACACACACACACACACACACACACACACACACACACACACACACACACACAAAATAGAAAAAGAAAGACACAAACATAATCACACCTACACATACACACAATCAGGCGCCTATAAACACACACAAACACACACACACACTCACACACACACACACACGTAATAGAGATGAAATTGCTAAGGAAAGATAAGGTATTACGCTATTAATTCTTAGTCTGAGAGTTCAAATCAGTTGCATGCGTTTTGTTGTGTTTCTGGACAAAAATCTTCATTATTTTCCACCTTTATTCGATACATTGTTCCGAGAACCCAACAAGAGAGCCTCTACGTGGTCGATCTACTTGCTAGAAATAGCTACCAAATAGCCCTCAAATCACAGCCAACCATATTTAAAAAGGAAGAATACTTAGTGTAGGTGGATGGTCATTGCTGGAATGCCTTTGATAATGAGCCTGCTCAATCAGGGATGATCGGAGCTAAAGCAACAGCAACAGCATTGTTTCTGTCGAGCAAAAGTGGTCACTTGACCGGCTTGGCATAGCAGCTAAATAACCTCCCTCTCGCTTCACCTACCTCTCCAAGTAGAATCTGAAGAAATTGAGAACTTGACCACAGAATAAAGTTTCTGTCTTCGGTCCTTTTAAACTTGTCCATTATACAATATCTATAACTATGGGCACAAGGTAGTGGAAAACTTCCTGCCCATTTTCCAGGCAAACGAAGATGTTGGTGGGGGGATCCTTACGATGGAATCATCTGATAGCCAGATCCGTCCTACACGTGACATTAGCTGTTTAACATATCTTCACACAAGTCAGCAATGCTCGGACGCTGAACAAAAGCGTGCAGGAAGATTTCGTCACTCTGCGGACAGGCTTGGCTGACGGGGTAAACGTGTCTGTAGAAATTATCCCGAACCGTCTATCTTCCACCGTAGCACTGACAGTTCAGTGATTTCTGGAAGTTGTCCACACTATCCGGGTTGTTAAGTTGACCTCAATCACACTTACAGACTCCCCGAGAACGTCGTCGCTCCTGCTCACAACTAATTCCCCACAGATAGCAAACATTGACGTACCACTGGTCGTATTGCTCCACTGTGACCACCTAACGATATTCCAGATGTTAGGCACCCAATCTTACTCTTCGTTTGGACCAGAAATGCAGCTCCGTCAAAGAGACGAATTGCAGGAAGACATGTCTGACAAACACATTCTCACCGCCCAGGATTCTCTGCAGATATCACAGCCTCAGTGCATGCCTGCTTATCATAATCCACGGCCTACTGAGCCCTCTGCCTACAGAGCGTTGGAAGCAGAGGGACATTCTGGCCAGTGGAACGTATCCCTTCTGCAAAAAGCAAAAGAGTAAACACGCCAGCTTGGGCAGATGAAAACTGGGACAACGCACGACAGTCGGGTGGGAATAAATATCGGAGTTGATATATTCGTACACAACCTCTGCCCAATCTTTCAGGGATAACTTCCTTTGGCTCATTTTATGGTGAGAGTGCCCATCCTGCTCGTACGTATCCCCATCCTAGTATTCATCCATCTGTAAGTCTGGCCGAAAACAGACACCAAGAATCTTCGGTCCAGTGTCAAACGACGCTGGTCAGTATGGACTTCCTCTCCAGGTGCCATGCTGCAAGTTCATCGACTTTGTGAGTACATACATATATATAATAATTTCTTGCATATACATATATAATATGCATGTAATGAAATTATATTTTTAAACAGAAGAATGTTGACGTTGCAGGAAATCTTTTGTCTAGTTGCGTGGTAAAATCTTTTTATTTTGCTTTTATTGGATGATTTGTAAATGTTTATTTATTTTTGAAGCCAACATTTATTTTTCTCTTTTACATGTAAAGAAGTGAGCGGTCGATGGCTGTCTCATTAGCTGTTATTGTTCGGTGTAGGTGTTTCTAGAACAAACTGTTAGACGGCAAATGCATAAGACGGACAAGGATAAGAATACTACTCAAAAAGAGATGCCAAACGAATGGATATTTCTTATATTATAATATTTTCAATCCGTGTTTGTTTTTACAGATATTGATCGAATATTTCAAGTATCTTGAACAATCTGTCCTAATTTGTCAGGATTAGCGTTTGGTTATGCTATATTTTCAAGAATACCATCGATTGTTTAGTTCTATAAAATATCTAAGTGGAGTAACATCACATGGAGAATTAATTTCAATACCATAATGAACAGTTTGTGCATTATTGTCGGCGGTAAGTTTCCAGCGAACCGAGTCTTGGATTCCAGATCCCATCGCAGATCGCCACATGTTCACTTAGTCGACAAATGCCTTTATGAAAAAGGTATAACTGTCACACAACCTATTATTGACACTTGACGTCAATAGGTTTGTAGACTTCAACCTATTGATAGCTACCTCTGATCATGAACAGTCAGCAACTGGCTCTAAGCTCAGGTGAGGACCACAATGGATAGTGCAGCTACTGCACGCAAAGACGTGCTACCTGCTCTCTCTGCATTTTCCATCGCTACTACAATGGCCTTTGCACCTCGGAGCTGGCTGGTCTCATGCCACCTCCACTTAATCACTCCCTACTCACTCGCCCTCTGAAATTCTCTTCCCGCTCATGTCTTTCCTGCAGGCATCGACTTGCAACAGTTTAAGTCGAGCATTAGTGGCATCGATCTCTCCGGGCTCGGAGGGCATGTGAATGCCATGGGCACTGCCCCTCCTCCAGAGCCACGAAGTATACAAGAATATAGTACTACTGACACAACTACACACAACTGCAGTAAGCAATATAGTTTGTTATCCCTTCTCTACTTCAGCCGTCCTACAGACTCCACTACTATCAGTCATAACCACAGTATTAATTAGTACCACTAAACTACTGCGATCCCCCCTACACACACCATTAGTGGCACTACCGCAACACTACAGCCAACCAAAACATTATAATTGAAACCACTGCTCCATTCAAATACAATATAGTACTACAGTACTATTGACTTCTATACACTTCCGCTGTCATTCAGTGATTGTTATTACATCGCTACCGGCATTACTTTCCCGACTACGGTGAACACTATAATACAAATGATTTCCACTCCAGCACCAAAAGTAATAATCACTCCACTACTGCCAACATCATCCACCACTGACACACACACCACCACTGACACAAACCATACCACAACTTCCCCTATTCTGCTGTCAGGTAAGTGGTGGCACTACAGGGATTCATTCAACTGAATTGTATGTGGGTTTTTTATTTATATTTATTCGTTTTATTTATATTTTTTTATTTATATTTGTTCATTTGTTCGTTTGCCAATAGACATTTCTAGATCAACTGATTCATTTCAGAACTGTGATGTGAAGAGAGAATAAAGAATACAAGTAAAAGGAACACTAATTACGTTGACAAGAATGAATTTAAAGAGAAATGTATTGGTCAGAGCGAGAGAGAGAGAGAGAGAGCAACAGAGACAGGGAAAGAGATCGTATTGGCACTGTGTTAACAGCACTGAAATCGATACTTGTGTTTTTAATGACAAGTTCAGTTCGAAGTGTAGAGTTTTCTTGTTAAAAATGAAATAAATGATATATATATATTTATGATTAAATACTTAGAAATTATATTTTGGAACGAATATATCAAGGTATTCTGTCCGATGCGCTAACGACTCTGCCAATTCGCCAATAATGAGAACAATCTATGTGAAACGATAAAGAAAATAGAACTGACCATAACAAAATCAATAAATATGAATGAGCAGCAACACCTCCCTTAGCTACTAAATGAACAAACAACTCCAGCAAACAATAGTCTATTATAACCGTGCCCTCTAATTAAACCCGGAGATTAATGAGCTAAATAGTATAATTTAATCAATAGCTATTACAGTATCCAGGATTGAAACTAAATAATAAAAAAATAGAAGAAATCAATAGCTTTCTATCCAAGCCAAACAAAAATAGAAGAAAGAAGTTATAATATAGTTAACTGCCCCCCCCCCCCCAAAAAAAAGAGGAAAGACTTATCTTTACTCACCGAAATAGAAATAAAGTTTCTAACACACACACACACACACACACACACTTACACATATATATTGTTGTACTTTGGGTGGGTCAATTTGCCAATAAAAGACACACGCACTGGTTGTATTTGTATTTCACTTGTTTTTATTGTTATCAATTAGCTAGTTAACTAATCAATTGTTTTATCAAGTGTTTGATCAAACAATCTGCTGGTTGGATCGTCTCAGAGTCCTTTATTCACACTCTGTGACCTTATCAATGACGTGCTTCCCATCTACACCCCTCTATGCTAATGTGCACCTCCTCTCTGCTCCTTGTTATTTGCCCTCCCAAAGTACAACAATATCTCCTTCAAAACACGATGTCGAATCAAGAATCTTGCAAAACACATACAAAATCGAAACACCTCCTCCCCCACAAAACACTCTTCCACTACTCCCAAAATCCTCCGCCTCCGCCGCCTCTGTAGCCGCAACCATGATTTCAAGACCCAGGCGAGATTTATACTCAGTACGTATAGAACCAGAACAAATACCACCCGGTATCTTTGTCCGAGGGCTGTAACGATTCTGCCAGTTCACAGAATAATAATTTCTCATATTTATGCAAGGGCATACATCTTAGGAAATGGTTTAGTTCATTAAATTAACCCCAATAGACTAGTTTTTATATTATGGATCTCGGGAGGAGAACAGATGAAAGAAGAAAGATGATAGTGGCGGGATTTGAACTCAAAACTTTAAAAAAAAAGAAAAGGATACCGGAATAGGGAATGCACCACCCACTATTTACGCCAATAGTTGCAAGAATAAAAATGTAGGTTTTATAAGGAGGGAAGTTGCCATTAACAACCACATTAACAGAAATAATGCTGAGAGAAAAGCAGAAAATTAATAAAGACACGGTATTGGAGATTCGAAGATAACTGGAAACTAATATAAAGTTTTAACTTACAGGATCAAATCCGGTCAAACGAGAAAAAATGATTGAAATGTTTTAGTTTAATCAAATGAAATAAAAGAAAAGAAAAAAAAAGATAACTAAAATACACTATCTAGTCAAAAGACTGGAAATCTTTTAAGTGCACGAAGAAAAGATTGATTTAGTCTTGGTGCATATAAATTGTAAGTTTAGTTCATTGTGATTAGACTTTTATGTTGTTGGAAATGGTAAGATGTCGGAAATTCAATACTTCGATAAAAATAAAATTGTCTTTTCATAATAAATGATATCTTTGTTTCATAATGCTCTTCCAAATTTGTTCTTGAATCTTTTGTTTGTATTTTTTTGTTTGTTATCCAAGAGAAGCAGGTTAAGTACGTTTAGATGTTCAGTTGGTAACGTGTACCAGCACAGCCAATTTTTCACTAGTTCACACTAGCTTTATTTTTAGTGATGTAGGTAGGTGTTGGAGAGTTGGCACAACTAAAAATATAAATGAATTAACGCTGTCTACAAATCTTTGCAATGACGTAGAAACTAGATTTAGATGCGAGCTCTGTTCTTCTATTGTATAGAGGTTTGTAAGAAAACGGTGTCAGCGTGGCAATGGTGGTTATCTCAAGGTGAGCAGAGTCTGCAAGAAAGGATCGTTTCCTGACGGAGTCATTCTACATTATATAATCTTTATACATTTTGTTATTACTGGAGTGGGCTCCATCAAGCTGATTTAGTCACTTAACACACTGCAAGAAGACGAAATCAAAACTTTTAGTGGTGATCAAACGTTTCTGGAGTCAATGAGAGAGCCTCTACATGGTTACTTGACCTGCTAGAAATATCAGCTGAAGTTCCTTCAAATCACAACCTATCATCTTTGAAAAGGAAGAACATATTGAATATTGTTTTCCTATTTTCTTTTCCATCACTTTGTCAAGAGGGAAAGCAGTGGCCTATCACCATTTTTTCAGAGCCACCAAACATGATTGGAGAGAGAGGGAGGAAGGTATCCTCAGACCGGAGACCTCGTCAACATGTCTGCAACAGAGTGGATTCCGCTAAAGGCTGCCAAGGGTCAGGCGGTGGTGTTAAACCGGGTGATTAAGTCTACCACGAAAGTAAGCCACAGCGGGATTTGAACTCGGAAAGCGAAGAGCCGGAATAAATACTGCACGTCCGGCGCTTCTAACGATTCCACCAGTCCACCACACAGAACTTGTACTTTATTTATCTACTCCGAAAGGATGAAAACAATGCCAGAAAATAGATGGGATTGTTAGGAATCTAACATCTTGAATCATAGGTCTGTTGGATCAAGGATTACTTAGGGGTTAAACAACAACACAAATGAAATGACTATGTAAAGGTCAAGCAGTGTTTTAATCATGTCTCCTCAAAACCGTGTTGCAGAATTCTTAAGGGTCAATGTATTATTGTCTCAATATCGTTAAGAGAATATTATATATATATATATATTAGGGAGTAACGAACTAAAAGAGCGAGTACTCAATACTAGTAGGTAGAGTGTAAATACTTTAATTGGTTTGGAGCCAAGATGTGCTACCTAATAGTTTTATGCTAGCTACATATACTCATTGCGGACTGTCGTGGTTGAAACATTGTTGGTTCATATGCAATGAGGATATGCAGGTAGCAATGAGGATATGCAGGTAGCAATGAGGATATGCAGGTAGCAATGAGGATATGCAGGTAGCAATGAGAGGAGAAAAGGGTAAGACATCTCCAGTGGGATTTGAACTGGGAACGCGATGGAAGGTAACTTAATACGACAAAGCATTCAACTCGGCACTCTACCGCTTCTGCCATCGACTGTCGTTTACTTCAACATTAAACATAGGCAATAATCCACCCATACCCAAGAAGGGTATGGGTGGATTACATCGACCAAGTACTAGACTTGGTACTTAATTTTTCATCGAACCCGTAATGATGAAAGGCAAAATTGACCCCAGCGGGATTTGAACTGGGAACGTAATGAGACGTAACTGAATACCACGAGGCATTTAGTCCGGCTCTCAACAGATTCAGTCATCCACCGCTCTTCACTTTAATATTGATCAACGATATTGGAACACAAAGGAATCTCGGTTAGCATTGCTTTTACGCAGAGTGGTTTGTTTATACAAGAGGAAAACATAGAACAAACAACAACAACAACAACAAAAGAGACGATATGGAACGCTGCATCAATTAAAATAATGATTTATTTGTGTTTGTCAAAGTAAAAGTTTGTTTTCGGAAACAATCGATTCCGTAAAATAGTCAATTAGTTCAACACTAGTATAACACTTGTGTTTAGTGTATCAACTAATAGAATAAAATAGCATTGATTCCATACTAATGCTCTTTATTTATAGTAGATACGAATGAGATCATGGGACGTTCATGACTTGCTCAAGGCCATTAGTGGCGGTGCATGTAAAGTGAAGTTTTAAAACCGGTATTAGAAGTCATGGACGTAGTTTCCTTGTGGTTTAGCTCTTGTTGTACAGCAATATACCAGAATATAACTGAATATTTACTTTTGTTTCTAGGATACAGTGATAAGATTCTAGAATAGATTTATGTTTCATCTGGTGGCAGAGACGCTTTCCACTGCTTACAAGGTTCATCTGCTGCCAACGCTCTCTGTACAGAGGGCTCGGCTTGCCGTGGCTGTTGTTACCCAGGCATGCGCTGAGGGCTGCGGCATCTGCAGAGATTTCTGGACGGTGAGAATGTGTCGTCGCCGTTTGTGAGGCATGTATTCCCGTAGCTCGTCCCTTTGATGAAGTCGCAGTCATGGGTCAAGCGAAGACCAAGGTTAAGCGCCAGTCATCTGGAATATTGTCAGGCGTTCACAGTTATCCATCGGTCGGGGGACGCACTGGTTGGTACGTCAACCCTATCATTCCATAGAGGGTTTGTGGTGGACAAGAATCACAACGGAAATAAACTGAACAGCGTAATTCCGAAGGATATTCAACACGGGGGTCTATGGAGGATTACCATAAATCACTGAATTAGCAGTGCTACCGGGGTGGGGCATTACTGGTTCAGGATAAACTCTACTGGCATGGAGGTGTCGTCAACCCGACGTGTCCGATATACACGCCTTGGTGGCAATACCATTCTACACACACTCATTTATTATTTTCGAGCATTGCTGACTTGTGAAGCTATGACAAACAGTTGTTGCTACATGCAGAATGGATCCGGCTATCAGCTGAGTACATTGGCAGGATTACCCTTGCTGCCTTCCTTCGGGGATTTCTATTGTTTTTATTTTTATTTTTAATTGTTAAATTTTATTATATCTTTACTCGACCCCTTTGTAAACCC
>JAOPJM010518766.1:0-10739 GCA_027124095.1 Muusoctopus leioderma
TTTAGCCCCCCCCACACACACACACTATACAGTTTTATTTGTCTCTTTTTTTTCTTTTTAATATTTTCTCCAACAGATGGCAAGAGCGTGCTGGTGGTTCTATTTTTCTAAATTTATTGAACTTTTAGATACAGTAAGATTCTTTTTTTATATATTTATATATTTATTTTATTTTATATTTCAATCGACAAAATTATTTTTTTCTCCATTAGAAAATATCTTGAAACTTTTCTAAATTCTGTTAAAAGTTTTATTTAAAATTAAATAATAAATATTATATGTTAGAAACTTGATATTCTCTAGATATAATTTCAATCATTAAATTAAAGTTGTATCTACTATTTTATGCCACTAAGTTTAGTTGCAGTTGATTCTACTTTCAATTCTAATGTATCTCAAGAAATGCTTACATTGAAAACTTGATATAAAAATTTAGGTCAAACTGTTGATATGCTGTTTTGATAAACTTTTATTAATTATAGTATTTTAAAATTGAAATTTCAAATAATTTTTTTTTCAAGTATAAAATATGATTGCTCACTTCACCGATTCCTAATATGTTTCTAGTTTTTAAAATAATTTTATATATAATTTAGGTAGTTGTTTAGCCCTAGGCAGGTCAGTCCTGACTGAGCAGATCTGTGATCAAAGGTATTCCAGACGTGACCATCCCATCTTTTTCTTATGTGCAGGAAACCCAGGACCACATTAGCGAACATGCCCTTTTTTTTCAAGATGGTGGGGTATTATTTCTAGCAGGTTGAGCGACCACAAGGAGTCTCACTCATGTCTAGTTTAGGTGATGTCTATCTGTACAAGGCACCAATATAATGTATGGGAAACTACGGAACAGTGTAAACCTCACTACAGTCATTATGTTGTCTCTGTTGGCAAAACTCAGTTTACCTGACTGACAAAAGATTCCACTCTTACCTCAAGGTTGTGTTCAGTGGTTAGCTACATTAACAGGAGAGTTCCAGTTAAACTTTTGCACACTCTCACTGTTGTACTTATGATGTATTCTTATTATTTCAATAGAAGAAATAGGATTTAAGCCAAAGAGAGCAGATTTTACACCAAGTCCTTTTGGTTGAAACTATTTCTACAAGTTGTTCACAATATTTGAGATGGTAATAATAACACCAAACAGTTGTTTGTTCAGTCAAGTTTGGGGCTCAGTTCTTTGATGTACTGATACCATTGTTGTTGGTTCAGTCAAGTTTGGGGCTCAGTCCTTTGATGTACTGATACCATTGTTGTTGGTTCTGTTGGTTTGGGTCCACTCAGCTTTAAACTGCATATATAACTCCCCCACTCCCCCCCTTTAATCCTTAGATAAGGAAGGGCAGCACCTATGACCTTTGCTGAGACCTCTGAGACTGTTGGGTAGGAAGGGAGGAGACCTGGCCGCCCTACCTAATACTTGTAACAGAGTGGACTCTGCTAAAGCCACCCAAGGGTAGCCAGGTGTCGGTGATTAACTGGCTGATGAATTAAGTTTACCACTCAAAAACAGGAATGGTTCCTATAACGGGTTTCCACACAGTTTCGGTTTACCAAATTTCACTCACAAGGTTTTCGTTGATCCGAGTCTATGGTAGAAGATACTTGCTCAAGATGCCATGCAGTGAGATTGAACCTGAAACCCCATAGTTGCAAAGTGAACTTCTTAACTACACAGCCATACCATGCCTCTAGGATGTAAACAATAACCAGACTGTATCACAGTTGTACAGATTAAAGCAAATCTCCTCAAAATCTGTCCTGGAAGTTGTTAGTAAATGTTCATTAGTTTCTTCTTGACCAGAAAGATGGCAAGTTTATCTCCAAGTATTTGTTAACGTCTGTAATTGTCACTGGACTCTGTGTCTGGGTAATAAAGATGTATGTCATAAGACATGGAGATGTTTGGAATATATTCTAGTCTGGATCTTTGTTTCGTTAATATAGAGAGATTTCATTGGATGTTAAGATGTCTGGAATGTATTCGAAAATCTGGAATATATTTGTAACACTTGTAAACTTATTGTTATAATTGGAAACTTATTGTTATAATTGGAAACTTTCACAACAAAAATATTTGACATCATGTTTGATTCTGTAAATAAATACTTAAAAAGAAAAGATTGCTCTATAAGAAGATATTAAACCAGGAAAATATTTTTCCCATTACAGATATTCTTTATTTTGAGAAAGAAACTAAATCAAGTATCTTTCCTTCATGTCTTCCATCATGGCATCATGCCAGTTTCGTGGTGGTTTGGAGTAAAATTTGTTCCAGGTAAACTTTTTGATTTTATATAGTTGTGTATATTTTTGGTAGTTAAAGTATGGAATGAATAATTTTCTTAAAGAATCTGAAATAATTCTTTTGTGAGTTTTCTGTGACATCTTTACTGTTGAAATGGTTGTTGTAACTGATGTATAGTCCCAGGTTAGCAGACCTATCATCAAAGACATTCCATCCTTGACCATTCCATCTTTTAATCAGGCATAGTGTATCCGGGACTACATTATCCAATGTGTCGTTCCTTTTATAAGATGGTGATTTGAGGGAGATTTGGCTGTTCATTGTAGAAGCTGAGCAGCCATGTAAGATGTTTTCTCATTAGCTGGGAATGGTTGTTGTTGTTGTTTAGCCCTAGGTCAGCCCTGATCTAGTGGACCTATGATAAAAGTATTCCAGCTGTGACCATCCATCTTTTTGTGGTTATCTAGGATTACATTGCCCAATGTTTCCTTATTAAAGACCACAGGTTATCTAGGATTACATTGCCCAATGTTTCCTTATTAAAGACCACAGTGATTTGCTTGAGATTTAGCTGCTATTTCTAGCATGTTGAACGACCATGTGGTAGCCTCGCTGGTTCGAAAGAATTTCTGTATTTCTGTTTGGTTATGTCGCTGTTACCTCCCTTGAATCAACGTTAATCTTTTACTGTAGATTCCTCAACAATAATTAAACATAATTCCACAATGAAATAATTTTAAAAATAATCTTTAAACTTGTTATTATTGCAAAATCTGGAAATTACGTCAGATAAAACATATTTACTGATTTTCTTTTCTTTTCCAGGTGGTTTTGGAACTTTCCATGCCATGTTAAATTCTTTTATCCATCTTGTTATGTACACATATTACGGTCTATCAGCAGCTGGACCAAACTTCAAGAAATATCTTTGGTGGAAACGATATATGACTTCAATGCAAATTGTAAGTATTTTTTTATTAAATGTTTGTAATGGAATCTCTTTTATTTGTTATTGGATTGATGTAAAGGAGGGGTGGGGTCTAAGTCTGTAGGTGTATATGTAGTGGAGCATAGGAGAGAGGTGGTATGACTACCAACATCTGTTATTCACCAAAAGACATTACAGTACTGTAGACACTTTCTTACAAGAACTCTTTATTGTGAGATTAATATTTCCCCTATTCTTAGATCTGAATTTTCTGACAAATGACACCATTTACTGTTTTAGTAATATGTTTGTCAAAGTTTAATTAATTAGTCCTGTCTAATTACCCAACTTCCAACCTCACCATTACCGTTGAATTCTATCTTGTTTAAAGTTCAATTTAATTTGTTTAAAGTTGCTTAAACAGTTTCATATTTTTTGTTTTTTGTTTGTTTTCTTTTCAGACTCAATTTATATTTGTGTTTCTTCATTCATCACAACTACTGTTTATTCCTTGCAACTACCCTAAAGTGTTTGCTTACTGGATTGCTCTCTATGCAGTTATTTTCCTCGTTCTGTTTTCCGACTATTTCCACAAGACTTACCGATCGAAACCAAAAGTTGCAATATGTCAAGAAGCTATAACTGGATTGTCCACAAAGAAAACTTCTAGTTTCAATGGTATTATGGGAAATAATATTGATAACAAATCAAAGTAGAACTATTGATAATTTTTATATGAAAGCTTTGCTGTTTATGGTTCAAAAGAAGTTCTATGTCTTCTTAGTTCAAAATTAATTTAAAGTTTCCTTAATTTGTTTCTTATTTGAAGAATCAAGAAATAACTACAATACTTTGTCTCCTGCTGTCTTTTACAGGAACAATTCTGCAGACATCTTAAAAAATATTCTTTTGAAATTTCCATTTAAAATTATTTTCTACTGCTGATTTACTATAAAACCTCATTATTAACTCTTACCATCCTGTAGGACACAGTTCCACACGGTACCACATCATCAAATTGGTATAAATCATCGAACTATATATATGGTGAAAGTGAAATATTTATGTGTGAAAACACTTCAAGCACCTGTGTTTCTTACCTGTAAATTTCATAATAAATAAGCTGCAAAACCCCCATCTTTAGTCATTTTCTGCTCAATTATTTCAGGTCTTAGAAACATTTTAACAGGATGTTAAGAGTTAAGCATTTTCTTCTCAATCATTACAGGACTTAGAACATTGTTTATAGGATGTTAAGTGTTATTACTGATGGTAAGTTGCAGTAACTGGCAAAGCAATTTTAACAGTAAGGCCTCTCTTATTATCCATTGTATTCACCAGTTAGCTTTAAGGAGATCCACTCCACTCTGCATTGTCTGTAATGTCCATCAAGTGATCTTGTTGGTGTCATTGTCTGTAATGTCCATCAAGTGATCTTGTTGGTGTCATCTCCCTTGCTTGTTTTTAGATTTTAAACAACTCTACAGGGAGCTTTTGTCTGTTAATTGCTTGGATGACAAACTATACTACATATGTCAGCCGCTACTGTATTTGCAAGAACGCTCCTGAGGTATTTTCCCCTCAGTCATATTGTTGATCTCTTGTTGGTCAACTCTCTAACAGATTAACTTTGCTTACTAATCTTGAACTCTTCATGACCTACTCTCCTGTCCCCTTTTATATAATCAATCTCCAGAGACAATAAAAAGGGGGCTGTATTAGCATTTTATTAATCTTTTACAGCTGGCACTGTTTAGTTATGAGAAACAATGTTTACAAATCTAATTTATTTATAGCTAGTGGAATATAGAGTAGAGTTTCTCAAGCTGGGTTCTGCAGAACTCAGTAGTTCAACATCAGCTATTACTGACTGGTTCAGTAGCTGATTTTAGGGAATTAAACATGCACTGGTGTGGTGCACTGGTGTTTTGAAAGATCATCATCATCATTGTTTTTACATCCATTTTTCCATGCTAGCATGGGTTGGACGGAGATTTCTTGAGGCAGCAGTTTACGATCGGATGCCCTTCCTGTCACCAACCATACAGATTTAGTATGGGAATCACAACACTGAATCACTGAATGGCCGGGCGTCTGGTTTATTGGAGACATAAACAAATGTCACCGGTCGGTCTCAGCGATGACACGCACACACGCACATACATACATATATATGTATATACGACAGGCTTCTTCTGTCTACCAATTCCACTCACAAGGCATTGATCAGCCCGAGACTATAGTAGGTGCCACGCAGTGGGATTGAACCCAAAACCACGTGGTTACGAAGCGAACTCCTTAACCACACAGCCATGCCTGCGCCTATGTCTATTCAAAAATGTTTGTATTTATGTTTATTTTTTTATCAATGAATCAGAATAAACAAATAAACAGTTTACTGCAAAACCAGTCATAATTTTGAATGATAAGTTTTGAGATTATGATAAAAATTTAAAATTCCATTCCCACTGCATTTCACTACTATCTTTCTAAAGGTTCATCATATATATGCATGCATATGTATAAACACACACAAAGTTGTCTTGTGTGGAACTGTTGGGTCACATTTTCTAAGACCAACATGGCCACCTTTGATGAACTTAAAACAGAGACATAAATATGCAAGGGAGAAAATTAATTTTTATAAATTTATATTATAAAATTGTAATTTATGACAGGTTCACTTTACTATTCAAAACATGTTTTAATATGTATAATGTGTTGGTTGTAGTCAGAGCTGCCCAGTTAGTTTCCATTAAGAAAATCAAACTTAATGCAGAATTATGATAAACCATACTAGTGCTAACATGCTATATTAAAGATAGCATGTTGGTACATATTTGATAGTACAACCTGTCCATTACCACAAATAAATTGAATTTAAGATTTGTTTTTGAGCTGCTTGAAATTCTTTCCTTTAACTACATCTTTGCACAACATTTTGGACATTTAACATCCAATATACTTTAGTTTCTATTCTTGCTTCTTCAAGTTCATCAATGGTCTTACATTTTCAAACAGTCTCCCTTTCTTTCCAGATTCTTTTTGAAACAGCCACTGCAGTCCTTTTTCCCCTTCACTGTCTCTCTCTTATTCTTTCTAATTCATTCCTTCTCTCTCGCTCCTTTCTCCACTCTCTATCTCTTACACTTTCTAGGTGCTTATTCATCGTCCCCCACCTAAAATGAAACTGGACCAATTTCCTGTTTACAGTGTGTGTATGTAACATCATCACCGTTTTACGTCCACTTTCCATGCTGGCATGAGTTAGACAGGTGATTTTGGTTCAAGTCAGTTCTTATTCTGAGTTACCATGGGGGACCACGTCTCCTTCCTACTTTTCATTTAGCTTGGTTTTTACAGCTGGATACCCTTCCTCTCAACAACCACTTTACAGTGTGTATGCGTACGTACACCCACACACACACACACACACACACAGCGTGTATCCTGGTTTTGAGAATAGGTACCCCATATCCCTACCTGTCGAAATAGGCAACTAAAAGGGTTGGCATCAGGAAGGGCATCCAGCTATAAAACACTGCCTGCAAAAGTCTCATCCAACCCATGCTAGTATGGAAAAGCAGACGTAAAAACGATGATGATGATGATATATGTATTTTGAAAGAAACAAACATATACATATGACATATACAGACATACATGCCATACACAAACACATCAATGAAAACAAGCAAATGCACACACATACAAATACTGCGCTGAAAAACTCACATGCACTGTCACAAACAAACAATAAACACATAAACCAACAAACACATATACACATTCAGATAAACACACTATCAAAGACCTACAATACATACACACACATGCTCACATAATCAGTGATATTTTCTCCAGCGGCAACCTGGTGAAATCAGTGTTACACCTAGGCTTTGTCACCTGACAAGCTGAAGGTCATAGCTGATAAAGTACCAGCTGCTCCCCCCGATAGATTTCTCATCGAACCCATAGCAGAGGAAACATCTGGTGTCTTGGGCCCCTGAACCACCTCCCTACTCACTTCCAACAGGATGGAGATGGCCTTCAGCAAGAATGAGCCCCACACACTCTTTCAGTGCATCTCCTTTGCCATCCTCCGGGTAACACGTTCGCTATTCTGTCCGCTGGGACCATGAAACATTTGCATGACATGCTGTGATATCTTTTGTTTACTAAAACTTTATTGGTGTGATAAAAACAGTCACAAACTTACAATACACACATATCAACCTGATTAAAATTCTATTTTTAAAAACAAACCATCCCTTCCTGCTCACCTCGATACATTTGCCACCTCCTTTCTCTTCGCTGGTAATTACTATTACTATCAATCAACCCACCCTTCTCTTACCACCACCCTCTTTTTATTAACTTCCTACCTCCTACTCCCTGCTGAGGCTTCGATTGCATTAACACTTCCCATTGCCACCATTCCTCTCTTTCCTCCTTGTATGTTCACCTTAGTTTTTATCACATTTGATGTGACATCAAATCCACTGTCGCGATGTGGTTGTGGGAAGCAGAATTGATGCTGCTTAAGTTGAAAAGCAGTGCACCACAGACATGTATTTCTTTAGTATTGAGAAGATATATATAAGTATACTTTATTGGTGTGATAAGTATACTTTATTGGTGTATATAGTCATATGTTTTTCTAATTAACCCAAGCACAACAGCACAAAATTTGGCTGAAAGCCAAGAATTTATTTATACATATGTGAAAGCATATGACATGTGGGGTTTTGGGGGGGGTCTTTTGCCACATAATATATAATTAAATTAACTTCTTTTTTCATGAGAAACAACTTTGTATTTAAATAAATACGATATCGTTTTTGTCTAAAATTATAGTAATCTGCAAATGAAATATTTCTGTTCATAACAAACCATTCTGAAAATGTCTCCAATTATTACTATATAATATGTTTGTAATGTAAATAACTATATATTTTGTTGGTGACAGGAAGGGCATCTGGCCGTAAAATACTGCCTCAAGAAATCTCCATCCAATGCATGCTAGCATGGAAACATGGATGGATGTAAAACGATGATGGTGATGATATTTCAAAACCAATCAGAAGTAGAACATTTCTGAAGAATGTACATATTTGTATTACTAGCCTAAACTAATACAGTTCCACAGACCTAAGTCACATTAACAGTACACAGCAGCCGTATCGTTAAAATAAAATGATGAGACATTTAGAGACAACGCATTCAAATTTTTAAAAAAACCTAAGTGAAGAAAGTGTTTGGAATTGAATCAAAAGAAAGCTACATTTTTGTGGTGTCAAAAAACAAAATTGCTTTACTTGCTTCGTATCACATCGGTTATTGACTTGTAAAAGTAAGTGAAACACATGCAATTGCAGAATACTGAATAAAGCCCTGTGCAAAAGATTTGGTGGAATGCTTAGTAGATAGGAAATATGACAAAAATATTGAAAACCTACCACCTTCTTATGGCAGTTTCAATGCGTATTCATGACATGTTTAAATTTTTGTGGAACTGAGCTAATAAGATGGATTAAAATGAGCTCAACATTCTCTCCTTAAATGGATGAGTCAACAGACGCTGCTGGCTTAGTTTTGTTTGTGTTTGTATGCTATATTTATGAAGAAGAGAAATTATCTGCCAGCCTTTGGAGAGTCATGCTACAGTGGAAACAATATTTAATTTAATTTATTAATGGAAACGCTGTTTGAGTATTTGCATTGATGGAGCTGCAGCTATGTTAGAGAAAATTTCTAGTTCTGTTGCAAGAATAAAAAAGAGAGAGATTATAATGTTGAAAGTCTTCCACTGTTGTCTTCATCGTCAGGCACTTATTAGTGAAACATATGCTTCAAGATCTGAAATTAGTAGTAAACGATGCTGTAAAACTGGTCAATTTTATTAAATTAGGTTCACTTAATGCAAGAATCTTCAGTTTATTATGTGAAAATCTACATTCAACTTAATTACTACATACTGAAGTGTGCTGGTTAGACTTGTGTGAAGAAATTAGGTTATTTCTATCTGAACATCCTTTTGAATTTTCAGTTGAACTAAAAAATCAGTGTTGGATAGAAAAAATCGTATATCTTTCTGATATATTAATCTATTTGAATGAGGGGGATAGCCTTGCAATGCAGAGTACAAATATAACACATTTCAAAGTCTGAAGTAAAATAAATGCTCTTCAGTATAAACTAAAAATCTGGGGCAACTATGTAGCTAAGGATGATTGAGTGTTTTGACAACCTTAACCCTTTTGATACCAAACCGCCCCTGTTTTTATGATAAAAAACCATCTGTTTTAAGGTGTATATATTTAAATTTAAACCTTCCATTATAAATTTATTTGAGAACTTTTTGTGAAGTTATATTCCAAACACCAACTTAATTATGAGAAACTTAGTTATTTTACTAGATCCTACCAAATTCTTGATTATTTTCAAATTTAATTGAAAATTCATAGGTAGTGTATTTCATTAAAAATATGGTAACGAAAGGGTTAATAGATTTTTTACTATAAACCAAAATTTTCCTAATTCAAGATAAAAAAGATTCAGTTTTGCAAGATTTCTCTGATATGTATAAGTATTTTCTGGCTGAAATTAAAAGCCAACTTTGGGATGCAAACCCATTTGTAGACTCATTAAACTTAACCAATCTCTCACAGAAAAAAAAAATGAACAGCAAAAGACACTGCAATAGATTTTATCTTCTAATCAAAATTCCAACAAGTGGAACTGACAAAATCTTGAATTGCATTATTAATGGAGTATCCTACTATAAGAGCAACAACTTTAAAACTGTTGATGTGAATTCCAACAACATATCTATGTGAAAGAGCTTTTTCACTATATTTAATAACAAAAAAAGAACACATTTAGGGTGCAGAAACAAGTAACATCCATTAATTCCAAATATTAAGGACTCTCTATGACCAGATCCAAATCATTAATTTTTAGTGTTTTAGTTATGAAGTTGAATTTTTCAAACTACAAAGATCAGAAAAGTAACTATATTACGCTAACACAATGTTATTTTAATACTTATTTGCATGACTATAATAACTTTTTTTTTTTTCTAAATATCTTTTAAGTTCCAAAAATTTTCTCCCAATCTAGGAAATTCCATGTATACAAAAAGTTTGAGAAACTCTGAAATAGAGCTTACAACATTTCAATCTGTAGTGCTGTGCAAAAGATTTGTACAGAGTCAACAAATTAACAAACCCTCCCCTCTCTAACTGATCATTTTACAAAAGTACAACTAAGATATCTAATTAATGCTTGCACATTTGAAAATTATTTCATTGCTACTATGTAATATTTTATATCCATACGTAGTTTGCAACTATAGTCATTGGCATTCAATAACACTGTTAACCCTTTCATTACCATATTTCCGATGAAATAAACTGCCTTTGATTTTCACTTAATTTTGAAAATAATCAAGAATTTGGAGGGATTTAGTCAAATAATTCACCTTCTCGTTATTAAGTTGGTGTTTGGAATATAACTTAACAAAAAGTTCTTACATAAAATTATAATGGAAGGTTTAAA
>JAOPJM010518774.1:0-17609 GCA_027124095.1 Muusoctopus leioderma
CATCGGTCCAGCGCCCCACGACGCCGTCCGACGGCATGGACCTGCCTCTCCAGGTGCCGAGTTGCAAGCCCACCGACGTCCTATAAACTACTAAAATAATATAATGACAGAGACTAAAATAATGAAAGAGACTATGCAATGAGTAAGTAAAAGAAGTAAACGGATCTCTGTCGGTTTCGACGACGAGTACTCCAGTTGTTCGATCAAATGAACAACCTACTCATTGAGTTACTGAGTATTCAACAGACACGTCGATCCTTAATGTAATCCTCAGACAGAATTAGCGTCTCACGGTATGTGACCAGGCTGGACCTTTGAATTGCAAGTACGGTCCATCCGACGGGCTTCCAAACAGTTTCCGTCTACCCAATTTCACTCACAAGGCTTGGGTCGACTCGATGCTATGGCAAAAGACACTTGTCTAAAATACCACGCAGTGGGATCGAACCCGGAATCTCATGATTGCAAATCGAAATTCCTAGCCAGTCAGCCATGTCTGTAATGATGACAGAAAAACAATTAACCACGTCATTTCCAGCCACCCAGTCTTTACGAAGACAATCTATGCACAGACACAATCGAATCTGCAGCTTCATCCATTGGTTAATGTGCAGACACTTTCCCATCAAAACTGAGAATAAGTGGTGTATAAGCAAGCACGAAACACTGTATAAGATAATTACACTGCTACGCTTCTCTGGAGCATGCCCGACTTGATTAACAAGGAGATCTAAGTGAAACTCACAGATACTATAATCGCATACTGAAAGTAAAATTTAAGCACTCTGTTTAAACCTCTCGATTCTCACCTGAACAAAACATCATTTGTGTCGAAGTCGAAATAGAAACATGCAATATGTGGGTTATGAGATTCAAAAATAGTACCAATATTAACAACTTCACTAATTACGAGCCAACGAGGGAGCTTCTACGTGTTCACCTGAGCTGCTAGAAACAGCATCCAAACCTACTTCAAATCATACCCTATTGTTTAGAAGAAATATGGACATATTAGATAATATAGTCCTAGATACAATGTCTGAAAATAAGACGGGATGGTCATAGCTGGAATCCCTTTGATCATAAGTCTACTCATTCGCATCTCACATTGGGCTAAAGAACAACAACAATAACTGCACTGATTGTGATAAAAAAAAAGAGATGGTTAAAAACTTACAAACTATACCAGGGCTCATAACTTTACAAACAATTTTTGAAAAAAATAGTCATACTAGTTACAGTAGCCATCTACATAACATTGTTTCAATTCAGTAGCCAAACCCAGCACATACTCCACACAATTAACTCCCAATAATATAACAGCTTTCACAACTAACAAGAACAACACTAAAATAAGACAACACGAAGCAACAAAAGAAGCCCAAACAGCGCAAGCAACGAAAACACTCCCCAATGTGCAGTGAACAAATCACATGCAACCACATAATAAGGATAACAACAATAAAGGAAAACTCGTAGCAAACCAAAGGAGCAAGCGGCAGCTGAGAACTCGATAAAATCAAGAAAATGAGAAGGAAAGATAAATAACCCTTCAGCATCGATGACATCCACCTGATGGGTAGTTTTCTAGCCAGCGGTTTGTGTTGTTTGTCAAGGTGGTTTTGAGTATTTGAGTATTTTTTGTACGAGTCGATAGCAGAGAATAGGATCGAAAGCTTTGCTGATGTCGATAGTAGTTACATGTGTGAAGGTTTTGTTGTTGAAGCCATCATGTATTTTCTGTATTAGGTTTGTGAGTAGTATGGTGGTTGAGTGTAGTGGTCTGAATCTGTGTTGTGATTTGTAGAGGGTTTGTGATGTCAAGGTTAGCATTTCTAACATTTTTTAGGATCTGCATTGAAGGGTGATGGGTGTGTATGATGTTATTTCACATAGGGTTTTCGTTGAGTTTTAGAATTGTTATTATTTTGTCCAGCTTCCAGATTCTGGTAATCTAATAGTGTTGGCACGAGTAGTTGTAGATGTTGGTGAGTGCAGTGACTCCTTGAAGCTCTAGGTGTTTTAGGTGTATGTTTGTGATTTTGTTTGGCTCTGGGGCTTTTAGGTAATTAGATTCCCTAATGCTTTTGGGGTATCTGGTGGAAGGAAGAGGTCAAAATTATGGTCTAGGGAGAAGGTGTGTATATTTTTAATTGTGTTACTGTCTTCTTTATGTGGTTTTTGATGACTAATTTTCGAGAAATGTTTGGTAAGGGCGTTTCCTTAGCATTGCAGTGTGGGTATGTTATTTGAGGTCGCTATTGTGTCATTGGGTGTGGTGTGAGCGTTGTTGTTGTTGTTGTTGTTGTTGTTGATATCAAATATGTAACGGATATATAACGACATTTGAAACACTGTAGAAATGATTGAGAAAAATATATAAATATGAACAAGAAATTAATGGTGGCAGTGTTATGTCAGCAAATAATCCTATTGAGACAGAATTCCACTTATTCTCCTTAATACAATCAATAACATGCTGATTACGCTGCCGATTAGGGGAGATAATCCCCCTCACAGTAAAGAACTAAAGAAAAAGGGAAAAGGAAAAGAGAAAAAAAACACTTGAAAACAGTTATTTAGAGCATGAGGAGGGGGGGGGGTTAACCCTTTTAGAACCATGGGCGAATTGCAAGTGCATAAGGACTCATGGAAAGAGAATCTGTACTGAGAAATATAATAAATCTTGAATTTTACAAATTCATAGATATGCAACTTATATTTCATATAGCTTAAGCTGTTAGTTTTCATATAGGTTTTTAGAGAATACGTTAACGGGCGGTTTCAAATTTTAATGTGGGTGAAATTTCGCCTAGGGGTGAGGGGTTTTCCCACCACTGATTTCGGGTATAATTACTGTGCCGTAAGAAGTAGTGGTCGGATACTTCTTAATGTGGCGCTTGAATACGATTCTGTCTTGGGAGAAACAGATCAAGGATGCCAATCTCTCCACAATGAACAACAAAAGAGAACCGCAACAAAGGAGCCTCTACGTGATCGTTTGACCTGCTAGAAATAGCAAATCTCCCTCAAATCACACACTACTGTCTTAAAAAAAAAAAGAATGATATATTGGATAATGTAGTCTCTGATATACTATGTCTGAATAAGACGGATGATCACAACTGGAATACCTGTAATTATAGGTTTGTTCGATGAGGGTTGACCAAGGGATAAATAATAACAATAACAACAATAAAAAAAAGAGAACCCGAAACACACCGTGGTACAGTGAAACACACCGTGGTACAGTGAAACACACCGTGGTACAGTGAAACACACCGTGGTACAGTGAAACACACGGTTTTTGGGGGTGTGGGGAAGTAAGGATTACCTAAAAATCAGAATAAATCAAAGGGAAGATTTATTTAGACAAATTAACAACATTACGTCTTTGATGGAAATTTGTATGTGAGCAACGCAAGCATGGATGTGGATTCATGAAGAGAGTGAGAAGAAGTGGGTGTTGTGAGTTTTCTTCTGAAGAATTGTTTAAACAACTGGTGAGAGGTAATGGTGAAAGGTTTAAAGAAGAAACCAAAAGCGCTGTAATGTTCCTGGAGGAGAAAAGTTTGAACAAACCAGCTACAACCACAGCAGAAACTGTGGAATGGACAATTTACATGCAGCACCGGCCCTAGGGTGACTGATGGCTGGTGTACCGGGCAAGCTGAATGTCGGTGCCTTTACAAGTATAATTTCTTTAAATTTTCACAAGGAGGAAAAACCGCAAATGTAGGAATAAAGTGTTTATTATAATATGCAAGCTAAAGAAAATAGTTCAAATACAGCATCAAAGTTTCAAAATCCTTTCATCCTTTCATTAATATAACTAGCAAAGAGAACGAGAGAGATCGTATCTACATTACTGACAATAATCTCGACACGTTTTTGTTACAAACACTAAGTGCAGGATGGGTGGGAGAGAACATGTCCGAAGGGTACCGTTGATCTCCTGTAGATGTAACGAATTTTCTTCCAGTAAATCAAAGAATATGAACAAAGAACAGTTACTGAAAAACATGTATTTTTCTAACTTTAATATATTTATTCTCAATTTTAGATCTGCAAATGCACTTTCATAGGACTTTCTATATATCTATCTTTTTTACAATATCATTTTCTATTGACAAAAATCTGTCTTTGTATTTGCTAAGATCCCAAACACATGATATGGTGCCTTCTATCACGTGGCGACCCGGGCGACTGCCTTAGTTGTCGGGACTTTCAACCGACAGTGTTTACATTAAAATACGAATGGCTAGGTGCAAACGGGGAAACAAGTCACATGGCTTATGACCAAGTAAAGAATCAACATGGGATGAAGAGTTACTAGAATACTAACCACGTTACTTACTGCCCAGAGTCTGTGAGAGGACGATACTAATAGATTAAAAAAAGATGTGAATAATTTAAATTTAATGCTATTTTTTAATACCTATTTTTTAAGATGGGAGTGAGTGTATTATACAAGGGAGATTTGGCTGTTATTTCTAGTAAGTCGAGCGACCACGTACAAACTCGTTTGTTGGGGTTTTCTTTTGTTGTTGATTATAGAGCTATTGTTATCTTTAATCGATCTCTCATAATACAGAATCTTACTCCAGGTCTTTGGAAAGAAGTGATAATCTCATGTTGTTCAGACATAGTATATCTAGGATTACATTATCGAATGTGTCCATGGTTTAAACAAAATTTAAGACGGAAAGACTCAACAACAAAAGTATCAATAACACGTTACTTACTTCCCGGAGTCTATGAGACGATGCCAACAGATTAAAAAAAAAATGTGAACGTTTTAAATGTTATCCTGTTTCATAGTAGAGAGAATAAAGAACATACATGTATAACCTTTCTGATTGAAACTAAATAGTTAGTTGAAAGAACAAACAACTACAGAAGCCAGGAGAAATCTGGCTCTGATAACAGTAAACAAAGTAAGCATTAGTGAAGAAAGATGAAGCACAGTATTAAGTAGCAAAATGATAGGAGATGCTATAAAGGGAGAGAAAGAAACATGTTGAAAGATGTTTTCATTATCCCCACTTAAAAAAAATTACCCCTAAAGACATCTCATGAAAATAAATTGAAGCAAAGGATAAACTACCTAAATTGGAAATATGGAAAAAAATATCTAATTAGAAATAATTATGCGGTGAGGAAAAGACAACAATTAGTTCAATGACTAATATTATTTTAATCATTTCGGAAAGTATGGGAGATAACTCCGGACACGTTTCGGTCTTATTAGATCGCTTTAGCAAAGCAATAATATCAGATCAGACAACAAAAATGACCTGCTACTGGTAATCATGTAAACCAGTACTACCTGTTTCATTGTCAAGCCGGCGGTGACTAAGCCGGCAACACCAATCTAGGGTCTCACCATGTAGTATGGAGTGCATGGACACCCTGACAGTACAGCAATAATACTTGCCTACAAGGTTGAATGAACTCAACAAGGAGTCGTCGGCCATCCACCAAATCTACAAATGGAGTGGGGCCCCATTAAGGATCTTGAGTCTAGCATTGCTGACTCTCTTGGCAACCCCTGCACCCAGTTATCTCTCTCAGACGTACTGGATTTGCCTTTCCTCTCGCCGAAGGAGAGAAGCCCCTTGATAAGTACAAGGATCACTCAAGGTGGTTTAAACCAGTCCGGGCTAAGATTATCATCATCTTATCTTCGCGTTGTCGGTAAGGACAGACGCGTACCGTTCATTAGCGAAGCATAGACTTCATTGTACATGCTGAAGTAGTGATGAGAGATTCACTAAATTGATGCACAAATTGATGTAGGTGCGAAAAATTAGCATATTTTAAAAAAATAAAGATAAATCACTGACGTTAATTACTCAGAGACGCCATCTGCATGGCGCCTCTGAGTAATTAACATGACATGGCAATGAATATAGATAGAAAAGAAAACAATTGTCAAATAGGTTGTTATAGGCAAGAACGTAAATTACGAGATAAAATAAAATAAAAGGTTTAAGACAACTGATTGCCAAGGGAATAAAATAAAATATATGGATGTCGGTTCAGAATATAAGAAATCTATAAAGAAATTGAAATGCTGAAAGACTTCAGGATATCTACAGACTACAGACTTAATGATAGCTACAGACTATAAACTATTAACAGTTTAGAACTTACAAAAAAAAAATAGATGAAAAATAAGAAGTGTTTAAATTAATTATGATTTAGACAAATAGTCTAAAATAACACAGAAAGCTGGAAAAATACGGAATTATTTCTTTTTTACTCAAAACGAAAGAAATCTGTAGAGTAGGATGACGGTTACTAAACTGCTAAATGGTTTGGGACCAGGGATAGATCACTTAGTGGAGAGCTGGTCTAGTATATGAGAAGTGAAATAAAATAAAAAACATAACACCAATAATCTTTTTGTTTTTGGTTTGGTCTGGAGGAAAGGGTTGTGTCCATGGCCTTTACAGGTTCTCCGAGACCTGTGAGACTGACGCTGTTAACGTTCCTCCTGAACATTCGCAAGTCGTCGGCTGCAGGACAGACGTGTGCAAGGAGGGAATTCCAGAGAGACGACATTCTGGAAAGGAAGGACTGGGTGTAGTGGTTCGTGCGTAGTCTGGGGGTGAGTGGTAGTGGGCACAATATGGATGACGGGAGGAGGAGAAATGAATGACTCGGGAGTTTCTGAGTGGATGTGGCACAAGACCAGTCAGCTACGAAGAGCAGAGGCCATTATAGTAGTGGTAGAAAAGGGAAAGATAGGAGGTAACATGTCTGTGGGCGAGAGGTTAGTGTGTGTTCGTGAACGACTTCATGCGAATCAGTCGAGTGGCCTTTCTGTAGTTGCTGCGCGCTAAAGTATGTTTTCCTCTCAAGAGGAAGACTAGTCTTTGAGATGCCATGGATAAACAGGATATCTGAGAATTTCCGAGAGAAAGTAAAATATGTCGGTTCATATGTCTATATGTATGGATAGGTGTACCAAAGCATGTGCGTAGTTTTATAAGAGAGATAAATGGTAGATAAATGGTAGTCGGGATAGGAAGTGTGAACCGGTGATAAAATAATAAATAATCACTGCAGCTCAATTACAGGGGAATGTCTGCAAGGATACAGTTACTCTCTTGTTGGATTCTGCTTGAGTGAAGTACCGATGGCAATACTACTTGAAAAACAAGTGAATACAGAACGGGATCTGGAGAAGATAGAAGTGTAAAAAACCCCCCCAAAAAACCAATAAAAGAAAACCAAAGCCAAAAACCAAACACCAAAACAAAAACAAAAAAAGGAGAAAACAAAAACAGTCTGTTCATTGAGGATCTGAAATTCTCACAGGAAAAGCACTCTCAGTTGGAAATAGCGAATGGTATTATAATACAAATTAGCCATGACACAAGAGCATGGTAATTTGTTAAAAAAATACTAAATATTGTCATTGTAAGCTGAATGCAGCAGGATTAGATATGTTTGTCGGAAACATGTAATCACTTGATCCAGAAAAGTTTGAAGTTTATAAATGTCTTGCCCGTGAACAAGCTGAAAAGATAGACAAAGTGAAATTAATCACAAGGATTTCAAATCAAACTGAAATCCCATTGGACACTTTGGTTAAATTGGAACAATTCAACCAAAATCTGGTGAAAGCCATAAACTACATTACAGAGTAGTTCCAGTAGCTGGTTATGTTATGAACATGGTTTAATTAAGTAAAGGACCTCCAGAGAATTTGGATTGAATCGATAAGAGAATCCTGAGAGAGAATCTCCTGTTCAACAAATGATGAAAGTTTGTTCATGACAAACGAAAAATGTAGGCAGTGGTAAGAGGAGCATGAAATATATATATAAAGAATCAAAATAAAAGTGGCATGTTATATGCTAATGAAAATGTATAAATGGATAAGTACTACGTGGAATGGAGGAGTAGATGATGTAATGCTCAGCATAAGAGAAGTTGTTGTTGTTCTTCTTGTTGTTATTTAGCCTCAGGCAAGACCTGATCCGGAAAACTCATGATCAATGTCATTCCAGCTATGAACATCTTGTGGTTTTAGAGGTATCTAAGATTACATTATCTAATGTGTCCTTCCTCTTTTTAAGATGGTAGGGTTTGCTTTGAGGGAAACCCGATCAAGTAGTTCTATAGCACGCATGTAGTCGGCCGAACATTGAAGCGCGAAGCACAGATCCATCTTCCTAGTTATGCCATGTCTCCGCCTAGCTGAGGCCCATACTGCACACTCCGACAAGCAGTGATGAATCATATGGAGTGCAGTGTGACAGTCTGGACGTATTGCTCTCTCTCCACTGTCCAGTCTATTTCTGTGCTCCAGCAGGTTCTGGTTGTGACCACAGCAGTGGCGGGCAAGATGGACTCGGTCAGAGCACGATAATTGCTGTATTGCTGTTCCTCTGCTCTTATTGTTGGTGGTGTGCATCCCAGCACAGTGTTTCGGAGGTTAGTGAGGCTATTAATGATGCAGCTATTTCTGTGTGTTTGTGTTTTTTCATGTTTGTCTGGACAGAGTGAGATAGATAGTGTTTTATGATACTGTTGTAGTAGTGCTCTAGGGTATTGTAAATGTATCAGGGTGTTTGGAGGTGGATTTTTATGTAGTGGCAGGGACTATGCGACGGCAACAAACTGTACACTTTGCATGTTCAAGCAGTCTTTCATTTTTAGTATTTTTGTTTCGTTGTGTAAGAGGTCTGTGGGTGTAGTCTGGGGTACAACCTGTGATTATGCAAAGAGAGCTGTTTTGTGTACTTTGTAGTTTATCGTGTTTGTTGTGGGGAGACTGGCAGGACTGACAGGACTGGCCTAGTCCATGAGGGATCTAATGTGTTGTTTGTACACCATCGTTTTTGTTTCTTTCTGTTAGTCAAATGCGGTATCTGGTAGTGCTCTAAGTATGTTTGTGCTTTCTTTACTATGTCTTCTATGTGTGTAGTATATACTGTGAAGGTGTCCTATGCAACTTAGTATTTTTATCTTCTGTGTGTATATGGTATGTTTACGTTGTTGAGTGTAATGGTTGGTTATATTTGATGTTCTGCGGTGTTGCTAGTAAGAAGGAAGACGATGGATTTTTTTGCTGGTGAAAAATCAGATTCAATGGAAAAAAGAATGAGAGGTAGGTTGAAAAAAATCTAGTAGAATCTAACAAAGAAACATCAAAACAGCTTAGAGGAATTAAAGCTTAAGCTGTATAAAGATAAACAGTGAAGTCTTTGAGAACAAAGAAAATCATCAAAAACAGATCACAAAAATATTGATACGTTATGCATTAATACGTATATTATTTGAATTTTATTGTTCTTTTCTTAATATAAGTTATGTATTGCAAATGTTCGCACTAATCTCCGGCTGAACACCATATGTAAACATAACAAAGGTGCACAAAGTAAGTCAACACCAGAAACAATCTGTCCAAAACAAAGAATGACAATAATACAAATAAAAAAACCGTATCATTCGGCCTAAGGTTAAAGAGGAATCGCAGAATTTGATGCATAAAAAGTACGAAAAAATAGAGCGTGCAAAATTCCGCAACACCAGAAAAATCTAAATAAAGACTGGACATTACATCTCAAATCCCGCAAATATAACAAAAAATGCATAAATTAACACGAGACGAATACGTTTTCATACCACATGCGTATTTTACAGCTATACTCTACTCATATAACAAGACTACTACAACATTACAACATACATATACTAAGAGAGAAAATAACCCTTTGATTATCTTGCGGATCTTTGTTTCGCCAGAATAACCGAGTAGAGTGCCTATCAGCAAGAACTGTCACAAATAAAAGCGAACTTGGGACTATTCCATTACAGATTTCTGACTGTGAATGAATATTACTTACTGCTACATTTTGGGTTCAGTGCTTTACAAAGTCACGCATCCATTCTCCTTGTTTTCCTTACATGCCGAGGTTACGCACTGGAATTAGCACAAAGTTATTTTAGTACTGTACCGTGATGTATATGTCGTGTGAAGTAAATTTTATATGAACAAAAGCCATGTTGACTACTATATAACAGTTGTTATTGTTTAGTCCCAGGTCAGCCCTAATCGAGCAGAACTACGATCGAAATCGTTCCAGCCGTGATCATCCCGTTTTTTGTAGATATTGAACAACATTGTCCAATGTCTCCTTCCATTTTTTTTAGAACAGTAGAATTTTAGGGAGATTTGGCTGCTATTTTCAGGTCGAGCGACCAGGTAGATCTCCCTTTTTGATATATGTGAAACAGTTGTCTGTTATCACTGAGCGATATCAGCCCCTTCCCGATAACTCGTTTTATGGTCTTCTTTAATATGCGAAAAACGGACAGTTCTATCATTTTTGGTATTTGCCCATTCTTTGTATGATATCCTCTTTCCTTGCCTTTAACAGTTTGTTATTGTCAATGAACGGCATGCGTCTGTCGTTTCCAACAATGCGAAGATGAGATGATGATAATCTTAGCAAGAACTGATTTAAGCCACCTTGGGTGGTCCTCGCACTTATCAAGGGGCTTCTCTCACCTGTGTCTACCTGGATCAAAGGAAAGACACAGCTAGTACGTCTGAGAGAAACAATGGGTTGCAGGGGTTTCCAAGAGAGTCAGTAATGTTACCTTTGAAACATCGTTAAGAATTTGTAGAATGCGTTAGTATTCCACATACGCTGTACCAGGTTGTGATCAGTGAGATGTCCAGCCAAGTAGTGGACGTTTATATTCAATTGAGGCTGTTCTTTTTATATATTGACACAGCAATTTTAGATTGAGCCAACGAGTGACCCTCTATGTGGTCGCTTGACCTGCTAGAAATAACAGCCAAATTTCCATTAGATTACACCCTACCGTCTTAATAAAATATATCTAAGATTACACTGGATAATGTCATTATATACATAACGTCTGAAAAAAAGATCGAATAATCATGGTTGGAATGCTTATGATTATAGGTCTGCTTGATCACGACCGACTTGGGGCTAAACAACAACAACAACAACAATTTTAGATACCCCATATTTTCCTTCCAACAGCATTTCCTTTCTCAAAAGACAATTTCAGTTTTGTCTCAGTTTCAATGTTAATTTCTACTTATCCATTATCAAGCCAACGAGAGAGCCTTTATGCTGTTGCTCTACCTGCAAAAATCAACAGCCAAATTTCCCTAAAATAAAACGTTACCATCTCAAATAAGTTAAGGACATATTTGATAATGTAATCCTAGTCATACTCCTAAAAAGATTGGAATGCCTTTGATCAAAGGTCTGCTCTATCAGCGTTGAGCTGGGACTAAACAAGACCAACTTGTCCATTATTCTTCGTTCAACCATTCTTTTCAAGATTTTCTTTTGTTTTACGCACATAAGTATAGCCTTGTCACCCGGGGTGATATTTTTACGAGAATTTGCTTTTTACATTGTAACATATTGAATATATATGAAATTGATGGTTGTGTCATCATACATGGGGATGAAACTTTGTGACCAGTCAAATGTACAGATATGATTCCATTTGGTCTTAAGATGTTTCTTTTTTTTTTTTTAACTTGAACAGAATTTATGGGTAGTTTGGATATATTACCTCCATGATGATGTGCCTTCGAAAACTATAGGAGTAGCTCTAATATCGCGGACAAGGTGTAGGATGTGTGGGAAAATGGGGCCGAGACGAAAACCACCCTGAAATAAAGCAGCCTGGAAATTCTAGTATTACTCATCCACATTAGATGGTGCCTCTTTACAATACTCTATACAGTGAAGCAGTTTGTCACTGCTTTGTACAGGTTTGTAGAAAACCAGTTTATCTTTGCTATGTACAGGTTTGTAGAAAACTAGTTTATCTTTGCTATGTACAGGTTTGTAGCAAACCAGTTTATCTTTGCTATGTACAGATTTGTAGAAAACCGGTTTATCTTTGCTATGTACAGGTTTGTAGGAAGCCAGTTTGTTTTTCCTATATATAGGTTTGTAGAAAACCAGTTGGTTTTGCTATGCACAGGTTTATGGGAAACCGGTTTGTCTTTGCTACGTACAGGTTTGTAGGAAACCAGTTTCTCTCTGCTATGTACAGGTTTGTATGAGCCGATAAGGGGAAATTTGAAGTCCCATCCCAGTCAATCCAAATTTAATTAATAAATTTGACTCCACTAAAAGTATTAAGTCCTCCCATCAGTAAATGTTTGTTGTTATTTATAATTGTTATCAATAAAGAGTATTAAATATTACATACGCGCGCGCACACACCCCACGCCCCCCACCCACACGTATTAACAGTGAGATCTATCCTAGCTATAATCTGTAAAGTTCGATTATTGGAATTGACTTTTTATTTCATGTTCTACCATCATCTTCCTCGATAGTACAACAAAATCTATAAGTATAATTAAAAATTAAGTATCGTTAAGTATTTCTATAGTCTCCCATTAACTCGTTTGATGACAGTCTATGATGATGGATGTATTGTCACCTTCTGTTAAAGTGGTTTATTTATTTTATCTAATTTATTTTATATCGCAATTGGTGAACAATAGCGTCGTTTCTAACCGGCCAGTCACTTGGTCACTGCATTTCTGACGGCACACCACACCCGACACCCGACCGTCTTAGGAAACGGATGGATAATGCAGTACTGGATACGAAATGCCAGAATAAAAGGAGATGTTAATTGTCTCCACTGAGACGTCAGTCGAATATAGACTGGATAACTCCGTCCGTATCACAAATCTTTTCGATCAGGGATTACTTATGGGTTACACAGCAGCAGCAGCAGCAGCAGCAGCAGCAGCATTAGAGCCAGAGCTTATCCCGGTTTCCGTGGCCTTAAGCGACTGAGTGTGCAAGACCCCCTGAACAAGACACCAGCCGGTCGCAGGGTCAACCCCCAGCTGCTGCTGGTACTCATTTTCAGCTGAGTGGACTGGAGCAACATGAAATAAAATGCCTTGCTCAAGGACACAACGCGCCGTCCAGTCTGGGAATGAAACCGACGTCGTGAGCCTAATTGCCACGCATCTTCAGCTTAAATGTGGTACTTGTTTTTTTTTAAATTTCTTCCTGGGTGGTTGACTTAATCCGTCGCTCGGTTTAATTCTACCACCTGTCCCCTGTAGTCCACTCTGTTGCAAGCATTCAGGACAGGTCTCCGATCTGAGGATACCTTCTTTCCTCTCCCTCGCCGTCCCAGTCTCGGAGGCCCTGTCTGGTCACTCGACATGTAATAAAATAGGAGCCAAATCTCTTTCAAATCACATCGCACCGGACATATTAGATAATGTAATCTGAGGTGTACAATGTCTGAAAAAAGATGGGATGGTAATGGCTAGAATACCTTTTATGATAGGTATCGTCTGCTCGATCAAGGTTGATATATGCTAAACAAACAAGAAAAAAAAAGCAACAACAGCAACTACAACAACAAAACCTTAACAGATCCACAAAACCCCCTAACAAAGACTTGATTACTCTCTGTTTCTTAACATCGACTGATATTTCCCAGCTGGCTCATTTGCCGCTTAATTATAACTATCATTAGCGAGTATTTAAACTACTATGGCTTCTGCTGATTCCAATGGCGGTCGATTGGCAGAGTCGTTAGAGCGTTGGTTAGAATGCGTTACGGTATGTGTTCCGGCTCTCTGCATTCTGATTTCAAATCTCATTGAGGTGTTTCCTTTGTTTATCATCCTTTCGGAGTCGATAACAAAAAGTACCAGCCTAGTACTGGTGCAGCACTCTTTCTCTCCAGTTGTCAGATTCTGGATGTTCCACTGGGTCAAGCGTGGGAGGGCCGAGAAGGTGTCTGCTCGCGACTACATGGGTACATAAAATCATTAGTGAAAGCATGGTATATACTGATACCAAGTCTTCCTCGAACGCGAGGGACAGCTGTAGTTATATCGATCGCTAATATAGACACAGTACCACAAAGTTTGGAGGAAGAAGAGGAGAGTACATTTGATTATACCAACCTCCAATTCTTGTCTGAAATTTTATTTTCACCGAGCACTGAGGGATGAAAGGTAAAGTCGACTTCAGTGGGATTTAACCTCAGAACGGAAAAGGATGAAGCTAAATAGTGCAAGGCATTCTGTCCGCTACTCTACAGATGCTGCCAATGTATCTCCCTACGAGCCAGCATAGGAGAATATAAGTGGTCACTCGACCTGCTAGAAATATTAACCGAATTTCCCTCAACTCACACCCTAACGTCTTTAAAAAATGGAAAGGACATATTAGATAATGTAGTCCTAGATAACCCCTAAAATGATGGGATGGTCACGGGTTGAAGTTGATAATAGATCTACTCGATTAGTGTTGTCCTATGGTTAACAACAACAACAACAACACTAGCAGAAACAACAATGTAAAGCCCATATATTGATTTCTAACATCGGTACAAGTCTACAAATTTGGGGAGAGGGAACAATTGATTATATCGACCCCAGTCCTTGACTGGTACTTTATTTATCAATCCCAGAAGGATGAAAGGCAAAGTCGACCTTGATGAGATTTGAACTCTTACAGCCCTTATATTGAGAACATTTACCAATAATTCGGAACGTGTTTTTCTTAAGGTTTATATTTTTGATTAACTCATAACACATTATACACTCTTACCTCGTAAAATTAGTAAAAAGGTTTAACATCCCCCAACAACAAATAAATTTCAAATAAGGATATTGGCCAAGTTTCGGATCATGCTCCCCTTCCCCTAACTTTTTATTATACCTTTTTCTTTCAAAAAAACACACAAAAAAAGAAAAAAGTCCACCAAAACATTTTTCACTGGGTATTTTTTTTTGGCAAAATGTTTTTCAAAAACTCGTATAAATTAGGATCAATCAGGACGAGGCATTGCATAGGGAAGTTTACAATATGATATCTGATAAAGCTATCACTAATTATAACATGTTTTTGAAACCTATTGCTGATAATTATCCTCAATAATTTGTAGTTTTTGTATAGTATATATTTATATGTTTTGGATTTGTTTATTATTTTTTCAATCCAAAAACTAGTTTACTGTCTCAGTTGTTTTGTAACAATTCAAAATAGCTACTCCACGAACGGAAATATTGAATAATTTAGCACCTAACAATGTTGTGGTACAGCTTTTACAAGCGGTCTGCATTATTGCCAATGACAAGCTGTGTGTGTAGTCATAACATGCCATTGCAACAATTTCAAATGTATCTTGCATTGTGTTTTTTGGTGATGTTCAAAATGTAAAAAGACAGTTTCTGTGCGAAGCAACACATTTCTTGAAAAATCTAAATTGACATTGTCTGTCGTATTTCAAATAGCATTAGACTTTGTATGTGAAGTCCCAGTGACCTGTTTTATGTCACTGAATGGTATTGGTACTGTAGCAGAAATGCAGTGGTATCAATACTGTTGTAATATTTGTTCCACAAAAGTCTTACAATACAGGATGTAACTTGGTGTTCCCGATTATGAGATCCAAACTGATGAAAGCTTAATGTTGAAATGCAAAACTCATGCTGGCAAGGCCGTTAAACAATTTTGTGTCGTTGGATTTAACGATAACACCGAGAAAAAAGTATGGTTTCAACACGTACCCAATCGTACTGCAGTGACCTTGGAAGCTGTGATTATTAATAACGTTGGATCAACTATATTTAGAGTTGAGTGGTGAAGCTATTATAATTTGACCAACCTTGATTATATCCATATAACTGCAAACCATTCGCGTGATTTGTGGATCCTGTCATTGGTGTATGGAACAATAATGTTGAAGATTTCTGGGTGCGCATAAACAGACGGATCAAGTATAAATCAGAATCGACTGGCGACACGAAGTGGTCACATGTAGACGAGACATTGCATAGAGAAGCTTGCAGTATGACATCCGATAAAGCTAATTATAACAAGTTTTGGAACCACATTGGTGATATCTATCTTCAATAATTTGAAGCTGCGATTATTAATAACGTTGGATTTGAGGGAGATTTGGCTGCTATTTCTAGCAGATCTATCACCCACGTAGAGGCGCCTCTCGTTAGCTCGTATAGATTCGTGTTTCTTTCGTTTTAGAATAACATTTCGGCTAATTAACATTTGGTTCTCATTAGATTCAGGATACAATTGTAACTTGCAGAAATATCATGACAGAGAAAGAGGGGGGGGGGAGAAACACAATTAGAAAGGTGGTGGTATTGGTGGTAAGGGTGGTTGCTGTTGTTGTTTTTGTTGTTTAGCCCTTGGTCAACTTTAAGCGAACAAACCTATGATCAAAAGTATTCCAGCCGTAACCATTCCGTTTTTTTCCAGAGTTTTGTAGGAATACATCATCTACTCCCATTTAAAAAAAACAAACATTGGTGGTATGGGGATTTAGCTGCTATTCCTAGCAGGTCGAGTGACCACGTAGAGGCTCCCTCGTTGTAAGAAACGACTAGCTGTCATCCACACATCTACGTATCGCAATCCACAGCTCCAAACATCTATTGTTCCAGATGCACCATACCTCTGCCTGCCTGGTGGATGACCATATTGTGTACTCAGACATGCAGTGAACATGCAGTGGGCATTCAGTAGATATACAGTGGACATGCTATAGACATGCAGTGTTTATTATATGAAAGGTTGTTTTTTTTTTGTTACTTAGACACAAGCCAGCACTGATCAAGCAGACCTATGATCAAAGCCATTCCACTTTTGACCAACCCGCCTTTTTGTATGTCAAGGGCTACATTTTCCAATGTATCCTTCTTTATTTAAGACAGTGGGGTGTGATTTGTGGGAGATTTTGCTACTATTTCTATGAGCTCGAGCGACCATGTAGAGGCTCCCTCGTTGGCTCGATACAGTGGCTTATTGTACAAAAGACTTGTTTTTGTTGTTTGCCCTGGACCAGCTTTGATGGAGCAGGCCTATGATTAAAGGCATTCCAGTCGTGACTCTCCCGTTATTTGGAATATTGAGAGAAATTTCCATTTTAGACTTTTACTCTTGTTTCCAGCCGTTTTTGTCATTTTGTTTGTGTGTATATCGGAGAGGCGAGCGGTAAGAAATCGTATTGTTTCTGAAAATGGAACAATGCGATTGTAATGGATTCTGCACTTTCATCTTTGCATCTGCTTGAACCACACAAACTAATTCAATTTTCTAGCGTTTGCACCGATGAAGTACTTGATACAGAAACGATTTGTCTGTAGTTATAGAAATTATTAAATATATATAAAAAATATATTGCCTTGAATTATTATTATTATTATTATTGGTGGATTGGAATACTCGTTAGAGGGTCGGACAAAATGCCTTGCAGTATTTAGTCCGGCTCGCTGCGCTCTGATTTCAAATCCCATCGAGATCAACTTTGCCTTTCATCCTTTCGGGGTCGATAAAGTACCAGTCAAGTACTATGGTCTATTTAATCGACTAACACCACCCTCAAAATTTCTAACCTTGTACCTATATTAGAAACATCATTATTATTATTATGGCCAATAAAAGAAATCCTTATTACCAGTGTCCGAGCATTGCTGACTTGTGGAGTTTTGTCGAACAGCTATTGTCGCGTGTGGGATGGATCCGGCTATCAGCCGAGTCCATTGTGAAGATCGCCCCGCCGCCTTCCTTTGGTCGGGA